>PVLD010007772.1:0-88858 GCA_004027595.1 Dinomys branickii
CTTCTCCATAATTCTGTATTTCCTCAGTCGTTTTTGTATTAGTAGAAATGAAGATAACTTTATATTATACAGCATCCAGTGCAAATTCCCTACTATCTTCTCTATAATTTGGTATTTCCTTTAATGTTTTTGTGTTAACTAATGTGAAGATAACTATGTAATACAACATCCAGTTCTAATTCCCTACTATATTCTGTGTGACTTTGTATTTTCTGTATTGTTTATGGCTTTTCTGGTTCATATGTCTCCATTCTTTTGTCTTTAAAATAAAATTAAAAAGAAAAAAAAAAAGAGGCAACCTCACTTCATAACAATGTGAGGTAACTTATCTAATCTGGAGAAGGCAAGAACTCCCATGAGAAAGGCTCTAATCCATGCACGGAACCTCTACCACACAACTGAAGTACTTCCCAAGAAGCCCTAACATCTCTCAACACTGTTGCATTCAGAATCAAATTTCATCATGAGGCTTGCGGGGAGCACCCATCCAAACCATGGCATTAGGCTTTGGAGCAAACAGGCTGTTGAATTTAGACAAGTGAAACAGACCTGGGAATGAGCATCACCAAATCAGGACCACGCAGCAGCCTCCCAAGTGTGATTGACATGCCCAGTGGATGCTTTCCTAATCCATGGGTCCTAGGAAGGCAGGAAAATGGCAAGCCATGGCTTGTCTTATAAACAAGCTAAGAAGAAGATGTGTGCCTGATTTCCATACCATGGAATTTCTGTAGTTTGAGTAAGTGTCCCCAAAAGACTTAGTCCTCAGCACATGGTGATTAAGAGGTGAGGCCCAGTGGGAGGCCTTCTGGTCACAGAAAGGGATATTGAAACTCTGGTCCCTTCCTCTCTTTCTTTACTTCCCCACCAGGAATGAGCAACTTCTCTCCTCCATGTGCTCCCACCATGATGTGCTGCCTCATGAAATGGCCACAAACCACAGGAATAACCATGGACTGAAACCTCCTCAACTGTTAGTCAAAATAAAGTTCTCTCTCTCTTTTCCTTTTTTTGTAAGTTCAGGATCTCAAGTATTTTATTACATCCGTGGAAAGACGAGAAGCACAGGAGTCTGACAGTTTTGAAGTGTTTAGAAAATCCTTGCTAAGATTTTAAAAAATGAGTCCATGAAGGTCCAGGAGCAAGTACCCCCATCGTGGTTCCAGCTGGATGATGTTCAAAGTTTCCAACAGGAATGAGGGGTACACTCTCCTTCACTGCTCTGAGGAAGCAAAGCTCGCTGGCCATGTAAGCACAGGGTGGAGGGAGAACGTTTATTGACCCAGTACTGGGGCACTGCTCAAACACAGCAGCGAAATGCACAAACCCAATCTATGACTTCATGGGTGTTCCCTGTCGGTGACTGTTACCTCTGCAGTGACTCGTTCATCTACTCCACAGACCTTTAACTGACCCCTTCTTTGTCCCTGGCACTTGTGCTGTAGATACATTAATGAGAAAAGTGAATGCTGTTTGTGTCTGTCTCCATGGAGCCCACAGTCCAGTGGTAGAGAACAGTTTTCTGGTACTATATTCTTTTGTTTTTTTGTTTGGGTCTTTTTGAGATAGGGTCTTGCTATGCAGTTCCGGCTGGCCTTGAGCTCACTTTGTAGCCCAGGCTGGCCTTGAACTCACAATGATCCTCCTGCCTCAGCCTCGCGAGTGCTGGAATTAAAGGTGTGTGCCACCACACCTGGCTGGTACTATAACAAAATACCTAAAATAATCCACTTATGAAGAAAGAAAGTTTATTTTGGCCCATAGAGAACAAGTGAAAGCATAATCTCCACAATAAACAGATTAGATGACAAGTATCTCCTTTGTCTTATCTAGCCAACACACCAGTGCTTTAACATGGTGGATCTTGTATCCTAATCAGGTAAGTCAGTCCAATCTAGAGCAAGACCAAGGTCCAGCTAGGATGGAGGCCGTGGACAGCAGAGAGATTGAGAGTATAATTTCTGAAGTCAGAATGCCCTGGGCACAGCCTCATCCCTATCCCTGCTACTTAGCAATTATGTAGTCTTGGGAAAGTAGCTGACCAAGTCAGAGTGTGTCTCCTCAGTTGTAGAACTTGGTATAGTGTTGACCTCATAGGGCTGCTGTGGGTCTTCAGTGTGCAGGCCTAGGCATGTGGAAGATTTGTTAGCTGTTAGCTTAGCAGGAAAGCTCAGCTAGAAACTGTTTATTAAAGGCAAAGCTCTTGATGACTAGCACCACCCCGAGCAGCACAGAGGGCCTGGCACCTGTGGCGGGAATATGGCAGCATCATTCAGAAAATGAGGCCAACTCAGGCAGGAAGGTAACGCATGTCAGTGGTCTGTGGTCACTGGGGTGGGGCCTCTGACCCTCGGGCTGGCCTTAGACCCTCTTCTGCATTTCTAGAAGCAGTAAGTTTGGGTTTGGAGGAGAACTGGAGAGTGCAAGTGGTGTCAAGGGGAGACAGACTGGTGCTGAAGGCCATTATATGTTCTAATGCCAGAAAGCTTTCCCAAATTTCCCTCTCACCTTTAGGCAGGACAAATCCAGGTTGGGGTCACAATCACACCAACACCCCTGCTTTTCAGTCTGCTGTTCAGAGGAAGGCAAGACCAGATGTTTTTCTCAGTCTTGACTTTTGCTGGGTGCATAAGAATTGAGGACGCTTCTTCTGTGCATGTCTGTGGGACAGTTTAAGTTCACGGTCTGGGTTTTAAAACGGCAATTTGAGGCCATTAGAGAGAGATTGGGCTACTGACATACATGAGAAAGCAGTACATTAGCCTATTTCCTTCCTGTAAAGACCTGTAAAAGCCGGAGTGATTTTTGCAGAATGAGGTTGTTACTGCCAGTAATCGGTGAGTGCTGCACTGGAAGCTTTGAAATCAACCAGACCAGGTCAAAGAGGCTCTCCATGCTGGCTTTTGGATGGAAATTAATTTACCTTAGCATTTTCAGTGGTCAGATGGGGTAACACTCAACCCCATTTCATAGACGAGGAAGCTGAGGCTCAGCAGGTTTACCAAGCTGGTCCAAGGTCAAAGGGTGGGAGATGGTAGGGCCAGGGTTCTGCTACCTCACACTTGCTGGTAAGGAGGTCCCAGGAAGGAAATATCTCACTGGAGCAGAGCCAAGTGGGCCTGTGATTCCAATCCCTTCCCCTGCATCCACCAGCTACGCTGTGATCTGGGACGTGGTGGTTGACTGAGCCTCTGTTTCTTTGTAAAGACCCCTGCCTCACAGGGCAGTGGGAAAACTTCTGACGGAAAAAGGACTACAGTGCTTAACCCCATGCCTGCAGCCTGACCCAACCAAGGGCGCAGAAAGTCAGGTGCCATCAGGCTTTTTCCCCCTCCCCTTCACACTGGATGCAGGAAACCTTCAGTCCGCTCAGCACACGCCCAGGAGCAGCAAGGCTCACAGATGGCAAATCTTCTGCTCCCCACACCCAGGCAGGCTGCTGAAGCCCAGCCAGGCCCATGAGCACTGATGAATGTGGAACTAGCTGGGCCTGCAGCAGGGACGCACAGCACCTCCAATCTGTGCCCTGGACTTTGGCCTTTGGATCATTCGGCTTCCTCATCGGGAAGCACACACAACGCAGTGGCCCACTCCTTGGGGAAACTCTGAGAATAATTAATCTAATTATTCAGAGTGCTTTGAACTCTTTGGGGTTAAGGTTTATCATGATGCTCACCATCATTTGGATGTGGTTATAATTACCACACCCTATATTTTGCCCAGAAACCATGCCTTTAAAAACAATTAGTAGTAATTTTACTAATTAGATATCCCCGTCCCTGTGGGCACTTGGCCAGGAGACTTGAAGTCAGCCCAGGAGGCTCCTGGGATACAGGCTGGCGGGCCCTGCGCCCTGAGTCTCTGAGGGGGACAAATGTACCTGGAGGGATCCTGGCTCCATGAGTGGCACAGTGACAGACTTCAGAATCAAAGAGGAATCTGTTCACAAATAGCTCTGCCTGGTACGGCGGCATTCTCAGGAGGCCCACGGGTCCTTTCTCCGATTCACGACCACCTGCCCCTTGCCTGCCTCGGAAAGCCCGCACCCCTGCTCTTTGAGAGGGCCCGTATTTATCCAGTGCTCTCTGTGTCCTAGGGTCTGTGGGAAATAACAAGGGCCGCAGACATCCTCCTTGCCTCTCCTTGTGAGAGGCATAGCTGTGGTCACAGAGGGGTCAACGGCAGGTTCTCTGGAGTGGGGGGTGGAATTGGAGATAGAGAGGAAGGGAAAAGCTGCTGAAACACCAGTGTGAATTTGAGGGGCCCCTGAAGGCCACCTCACCTCTCTTTCAGGGACTTCGCAGCTCTATGAGGCGGGAGGCATGGTTTATTTATAGAGCAGTCCCATTCTTAGCTCCAGTTGTGAACAGGCCTGTGCATGACTCTGGTCTGAGGATGTTGAATTCAAAAGGGCAAGAGATCCCATGGGGAAGAGAGCTAAGATCGTGTGTGCACACACATGTCCTGTGGGAAGATCCGCTGACAGAGTCCAGGCATCAGTGACTGCCTTTGGCTGTCTGCTCCATAGTCCTCAAATGGAAGAGCTTGTCCCCAAGGTCCCTTCTGCCGAGTGCATGCTGGGGATGCACAGGAAGCCCTCACGGTATGAAGTGAATATGATTCTTAGGTCCAGCATGTTTTGTTTTGTTTTGTTTGGCTCTTCTTGGTAGTGCTGGTCTTCTGAATTCTATGTACTCTGAAGTCTCTGGAGATCTAGTACGCATGCCTATGTTCCTGAGAACCCACACTGCCCAACACCCACATCCTCACCTCCGCTGGAGTCGGGGAGTATGGGTAAGCCCGGCCGGCAGTGGTTCTGAGCCATCTATACTGACTATCTGAGAGGCCAAATGAGTCCCAGTCCTTTATTAATGAGCACTCACACCACTCTGGATAGTGCTGCCTCTGGGAATTCTACAACTTACTTTAGGTAACAAGGAGTCCCAGAGATCAATCCTCTCTTCTTAACTATCGCATGTTGAGTTCTTTCCCGCTAATGCCTCCTATGCCAGGCCCACCTCCTCTGTGGTCTCTGAGTCATTTGGTTCTGAGACGATGACTTGGTGACCCGTAGGGAGATGCGGCCTTTCGGGGCAAGGCTTTGAATGCTTGAGAAATCCCGGAGCCAGGCAGTGGGAGAATGACCAAGTTCAAACCAACCACAGAACTCTTGGGCTTGCTGCTGTGGCTGCTGGTGTCACTGGTGTGGCAGTTTGGGAGAACCAGCAGACCCACTCCAGCACCCACTAGTTCTCCAGAAGCAAATGCCACCCACTCCTGGCGTCATCGGCTGATGCCGGGGTCCTCCAGGCAGAGCTCCACACTGGTGGTGTACCTTGTTACCCTGTTTGGGTCTCCTTGAAATGAAGACAATCCGAGCTAGCATGGTGCTGCCACTGCGGCCCTGTTCTGTTTCCCCCCGGCTCTCTTAGGAAGGGAAAGCCTAGAAACGGCGTCCTAATGGCCCAATTAGTCCTAATGCTGCGTAGTGTTGACTGTTTAGTTACCAACATATTGTGTACAGAACTAATTGTGGTGAAAGCAAATGAATAGCCAGGAAACAAACAGGCTACTAGAAAATAATTACTTGGAGTGTTTCTCTTTAGTACCTGCGCAGCGGATTGCATTATAGTCAACAGCCTCTAAGCTGCTCGAAATAGTGGTATTTGTCATTTTCATAGAAACTTGATAATGACATTAATTTATCTTAATGGCCAGTTCTATTGTTATAAATAGTAAAATTAGCTTAAATTGTCTTGCTTTTGCTGGTTTTGGATGGCTGCAGAGGGCCCTGCAGCAGCCGACGAGTAGATAATTTGGTGTGCTTGACAGATTTCCAATAATTTGTTATGTGGGACATGAGTAATGCTAGTGCCATTAATGTTCATTTTCCTCTAAATTCATTACTGCCCTTTTCCCTTTTATCTTTTTTAATGTCTGGGCCATTTTTCTATATTTCAAGAGGAGCCACAGAGTCTATTCATATTCAGCTATTAACATTCTGTACATAGTGAACACCCTGTGGAAAAACAAGTCTTTATGAAATGAGGAACCCGATCCCTTGTTATCGGACAGAAAAGCAGGCGAAATGGGGGGCTTACCAGTATCAGGGTTAGGGTGTAATTAAGTCAAATGCAACTGTAAAGAAATTTAAATGTTTTCATTTATGGCAGAAGTAAAACACACTCAAGAATGACTCGAAGAAGCTGCAAATTCATGACCAACACTAATGCCTCCCCCTTCCCATCATTCCTGAGTCAACATCACACAGCATTTCATCAAGGTTGCTCTTCCGTGTTCCCTATATATTTGAGCCTGATTAATGACTAAAAATGCTATGATTGATTTTGTTTCTGTAAGCAGATATGTTGACATCACACCTGGAACAGCAGGAAGGCTGGTGTTGGTGGTGGTGGTGGTGTTGGTGGCTAGAATTTAGCATATTTGCTTTTAGATCCAAATCTCTGTCTTTCTTTCATCAGGGACCGGGTTAGACCATATAATCAGTTGCTTCAGTTTTTTGTCTAAGCACATCTCCCCCCTTTGCTGTCCTGTTGTGGTAGGAGGGCTAGGCCACCAAATAACAAAAAGTCTGACTAGAGCTTTTGTCATTTTCACAGTGCACATGTTTGGGGCTTAAAAACATGAAAAAATTGTACAATATTTATCCTGTAAAAGAAATGACCACTACCATTAAAAACCAGTTTCTGCTGCATGTGGTGGGTCACACCTGTAATCCCAGCACTCAGGAGGCTGAGGCAGGAGGACTGTCAAGAGTTTGAGGCCAGCCTGGGCCACATAGTAAGTTCAACACCAACCTGGGCTATGTAATAAGATGCTGCCTGAAGAAACCAGGTAAATAAATAAATAAATCAACCAACTAACCAACCAACCAACCAACCAATTTCTTAAACAGGGTGTGGTGGCACATATCTGTAAGGCTAGGATTCTGGGAGGCTGAAGCAGGAGGATGGCAAGTTCAAGGTCATCCTGGGTAACTTAGGGATATACCTCAGAGTGAAGGCCTTGGCTTCAATCCCTAATACCACACACAGAGACACAGACACAGACACAGACACAGACACAGACACACACACAGACACACACACACACACACACACACACACACACACTTTTTTTTTTATCTATTTACAGTTTAGGCAGAATGATATTAAAAGCTCAGTGCTTAGAGAATGAATTCTTAGACTGAGTCCTTCCCCACTAATATCATAGGTTACAATGCCCTGGCCCCAGCCAGGGGTGGGGGACAAAAAAAATCCAAGCATATATAATGAGAAATAGGCTATTATATTATCAACTGCATCTTCTTAAAAAGCAAACGTCAAGAAGGAAGATGGACTTTTCTACGATGGTTTGCTCTTTAGATAAAGGTCTCCCTTCTAGAAAGGTACAAACTCCTTCTAGTGCTGTCTTTCCTGAGTGCTCAGAGAGGGAGACACACTGACTTTTTAAAAAGGAGAATCTAGACACTTGGTTAAAAAAAAAAAAAAAAAGAAAAACAACCCTGGATAATGACGTTCACACTGAGATAGAAAAATCCACATTTAAGGAACTTTTCCTTTTCATGAGACGAAGTTATGTCTTTTTTCCATAGATACAAACAGATTTTAAAAGCATCTTGTTCAATAAAATCACCCAAATGTACTCCTGAGTGTCTGCCCTGGCTCTTCAAGCTCAGGGAGGGATGCAAGATAATGTACTAATAAGGTAATGTATCAGAGGAACAATTCATAAAATATTTATCTTAGAGCAAAAAATGTGTCTGTCTGCCTCGTTCATTTATAAAATAACAGTTTAGGGGAATTAGGTAGCAGCTAAATCCTTTAGTCTGTGCAGTTGGCTTCACCCAGAGTCCATTAGACTCAGTTATGTATCTGCGAAGGAAGATGCAGCCTGTGAGGGGTGCATAATGGATCATGAAAGATAAATGGAATTAGGCCATTGAATAATTAGAGTAGCGCCCACCCGAGCTACTCTAAGTAAAGGGCCGCCGGGATTTCCATTAGAAATCGCCATCTCCATGGTTAGAAATCCATCTATGAAAATTTGGCTCGGACTGAAAGTGCCAGGCTTGGAGCTGAGGGGAAGGAATCTCCCCACGAGGCGCTTTACTACGCAGTGGCCAGTGGTGGGCGACTTAGGGGTCGTGATATGGAGGGACTTAAACCCACCTTCTTTTGCCGATGGATTCCAAACACCAAGTCTCCCAAGCACTGAAGCACTAGATTTGATGCAAGCAAACATTTCCTGAAGTAGGAAGTATCTGATCTGCCCTTCCATCCTCAGGCCTAGGGCCCTGAAAGACGATTTAGGGACAGGCTGTGATGTGCACGGTGCGCACGGAGTTACACACCTGTGCCCAGCCACCTGCCCCAAACCTAGGCACCATACCAGGCACACGGCAACTGCTCGACCGTATCTGACAAACACATTACTACGGCCTTTATTGAATGCAATGAGAAGGGCTAACAAATTGCAAATGTAGGTAACCTCAGGCCTGGCAGACAAGGTTAGAAGAGGCATAGGTGCCACTTTGTGCAGGTGCGTCCTGACAAAAGAAGTGTCTCTGGGCAGTTTTTAAACGACCCACAGCGTGTCCTCCCCCCGCCAGTATTTATCGAGCAGCTACGATGTGCCCAGCGGTGCGAAGTACTGGAAACACTAGAAAGAAACAGGATCCTGCCTCAAGAACTTTGTGTGTCCTGGAGAGAGATGCAGAACATCTGTGCTCAGTGCAAGGAAGCACTTCCAAGGAGCCTCTGAGGGCCACTGGTGTAAGTCCCAGCGTCGAAGGCTAAAGGTCCTATAGCCTGAAATTCAAATGCAGCAGCAGGAAACAATTTTCTACTCTGGACCAAGAGACAGTTTTCCCTTCTTCCTCTTTCCGGTTGCACTGGGGATGATTGCACAGTGCTGCCCACATAGGGGCGGGTCCTCCCCACCCAGTTCGCTGACCCACTGCCAATCTTCTCTGGACACGCCCACCCAGAAGTGCGGTGGAGGCGTCCTCCAGGTACCTATCAATGCAGTCTACAGATTAACCTTATAATTTCATTAACAGCTGTCCTCATCGTGTTCCTAAATGGCTTAACACCCCTTAAGGTCCTGCTTGCCACAGAGATGACGCACTATCTCCATCCTCACCCCTCCTTCATCTCCAGAGCCCACCTTTTGCGTCTCTCCTGCCTCTGCCTCCCTTGCTGTCAAACGGGTCTCAAATCTCCATTACCCAGTCTGTTTCTCCAAGTCCCTTACATCGTCTTTAAAGTGTGCTCAGTCTGTCAAACCCTAAAAAATAAATGACATTAAAAAACCAACCTTTCAAGATGGAGGCAGTAGCTTACACCAGTAATTCTAGCACTTTAGGTGGCTGAGGCAGGAGGATCTCAAGTTTGACCCCAGCCTGGACAATTCAGCAACTTAGTAAAATTCCCATCTCAAACAAAAAAATTGTTAAAAATCTACTGCCTTAATTTGTTGTCTCCCAAGACTGGTGCTTCTCCTGTGAGAAGCCAGGAATTCTGACTTTACCTCCTCATTCTCCGCTTTGTGTCACTGGTAGTTGGAGCTGCAATCTAGGGCGGCTGAGGCAGGAGGACTGAAAGTTCCAGCCCAACCTGGGCAATTTAGTGATGTAGGGAAACCTTCTCTCACAATAAAAAATAAAAAGAACTAGGGATGTATCTCAGTGTGAAGGCCCTAGGTTCAATCTCCAATACAACAAATAAACACAAAACAAAATCTATTTTTTTTAAGAAAAAGAAGGGAATTTATAATTTTCTCTCAGTAGATCTTAAAATTAACATGCTGGTTTAAAAACTCTTGTGAACATCATTACTCTAGTCACTGTTTTCTGTTTATCCCTGTGTATTAGGCAGGGACTGTTCTATCATTTTCCGCTTGGTGAAGGGCAGAGAAAATCCCAAGGGGAAGAACATGGGCTTTGGCAGACAAGCCAGGCTGTCAATAAAGGGTCTCCCCTGTATCCCAAGCTTCTCACCAAGGAGGGCATGGGTGTAAGTAGCTGGGGCAGGCTTGTGTTGGAGATATAGAACTGCTTTTTTAAAGAATTGTATGAACAGCTGGAAAGAATGGAAAAAGGAATTGTGCAGAGGGGCTTGTATATCCACATGTGTAACAGCATTATTTGCAGTAGGAAGATGGTAGAAGCACCCCAAGTGTCTACCCAAGGATGGCAGGATAAACAAAGAGCGATTGTACACGCAAGGGCAGGTTATTTGGCCTTAGAAAGGAAGAGAAATCTGACCGCAGGATTTGTACATCCTGCGTGATCTTTGAGGGCCTTATGCTAAGGGAAACAAGGTAGTCACCAAAGAACAAATGTTGTATGCTTCCACGTATACGGGTGTGTGAGTCAGCCTTCCAACACATAACAAATACCTGAGATGGTCAGCTTACAAAGAGAAAAGGTTTGCTTTGGCTCACAGTTTGGGAGGTGCCAGCCCATGAGTAGCTGGCCATTGGTGGTTTTAGGCCTAAGGAGGCACAGCATGTTGGGAAGGTATAGCGGAGCAGGCCTCTTGCCTCAGGACCAGGGAGTAAGAGAGGGAGCTGGAGATCCCACCGTCCTTTCTGAGGGCAGGCTCACAAAACCCGAAGACCTCCTTCTAGGCCCCACCTCTGCACATTTCCACCACCACCTAACTGTACCAGGCCGGGGGCCAACTCTTCACTGCATGGACCTTGGAGGACGCAGAGGATCCAAACAATAGCAATGAAGGAGGGGGCGCAGTTGAATTCATAGAGGTGAAAAGTATAACAGTGGCTGTGAGGGGCTGGACAGAGGAGAAAGGGAGAATTATGTTATAATGAGCATGGAGTTTCAGTTTTGCAAGGTGAAAAGATTGTGCAGTTGCGCGGCAGCAAGGGCTCACAGTGGTGTGATTGTACTGCACTTAACGCTGCCACCTGCACGTTCAAAATGAAAAAGAAGAAAAAATGTCTAACTTTATGTCCATAGGTTGGAAGGTAAATTTTATTTTATTTGTATTTTGTCACCATTAAAAATAATAATTTAAATATATATGAACTGGAGTTGGCTCACTGAAAGCTGGTCCTTTGCAGATGGAAGCGATCAGTACAATTAAACATGGTATGCGTCCACAAATCATAGTGCTCAAAACCACTAACAAAAGCTTAATTATATGCATGTCATTTCTCCTGATATGTAATAAAGAGAATCATATTTGCCTCTTTCTTAAGTCAGAAAGCCAAGGGATGAAGAGAGAGGGGAAAGAGAGGAGGGGACAGGGACAAAAAGAGAATTAAGATGTGTGATTTTCATGTTCCTGCTCCCCTAGTTACTGTAATGACCTTGTACTGCACTCATGTACTAATAGAAATTAAAAAGTAAGTCAGCAGGATGATGATTCCTGTTACAATTTACCATGTGCATGTGTGTGTGTGAGAGAGAGAGAGAGAGAGAGATGAGACTGTGAGAGAAAAGAGAATACAAGATTGAAAATGTAGAATAACTTTGTTCACAACATTAGCAATATTCACATTATAATGTTAACATTACAAACATTATGAAACACAATGTTAACAAAACTAGCAGGCAGTTGTGTCTTTGTGTTAACCATTTTTAATCATTACTTTATTTAATACTCACAGCAAACCACGAGCTAAGAATAATTCTAATTCCCTTGAGGAAGAAAATTGAGGCTTCTGGGAATAAAGGAGAACAGCAGTGTATTTTGCTTTTTCTGGAAAGAGACTTCATTCTTCAGAGGATCTGGAATTGCTATTTCTGGATAAATTCTCATGGTTTTCCAAACAAAGAGAAGAGAGCAGATTATTCTCTCCAGATCCAGCTAGACAGGTTTTATGGAACATAGCTCATGGGCCACGTCCTTTCCTGCAGCAAGCAAAATATAAGGCAAAAATATATGAGTGGCCCAGTGAGAGACACAGCCCTAATACCAAGCATTCTTATCTTTTTCCTGATTTTCAGGGAAATGCATTTGATGTATCATCATTAAAATGATGAATTTTTGAGAAAATCAAAAATGTCTTATTCAATACTATATTCAAGGTCTTATCCAGAGCAATCAGAAAAGAAAAATAAGTAAGAGATATGTGTTCTGGAAGGGAAGAAATTAATCTGTTTTGTATAAAAGATGAAGATATTTGGCCAGATGTGGTGGTGCCTGTAATCCCAGCACTCGGGAGGCTGAGGCAGGAGGGTCACTGTGAGTTCAAGGCCAGCCAGGACCACATAGGAAGACCCTGTCTCAAAAACAGAACAAAACTAACAACAGCAACAACAACAAAACCCCAGATGAGCTGAACTTCTGGGAACGTAACCAGCCCTGCTCTCTCCAGACCATGCATGCTCCCCTCCCTCTGTCTGGGATGATTCCCACCACCTGTCCCCTGTTTTTCTCAAAGAAGCATCCTGTGAACTGTGGACTGCAGAGGGCTCCTGTCTGCACACATCTGTAGCACCTGGGCCCTCTCTCAGCTCCAGGGTGACAGTTGCCCCTTGTGCACCATGGGGTCCTCAGCAGAGCACAGCCGGGGCCTAATCAGAGTTGTGGTATTTACCGGCATGTGTTTCCTGAGTAAGTTGCCCAGGAGGGAGGGTGCACCTGTACTCAGAGGGAAGCGGCAGCATCTTGCAGGAGGAGGTGGCCTGGAACCCGGGCTCTGTCCACATCTGCAAGCACCTGCCTCAGAGGCTGTCTTCAGGGCTGGGTCTCACTGAGGCAGTGCTGAAAGCAAAGGACTCTACCTCTACCCAGTCCCACCCACCAGGGCTTCCCCACAAGCCTGGAGGGTGCGTCCTGCTCTCTCCTACTTCTAGAAAAGGGCAGTGTTGCGATTTCCACAGCTGACTTCCTGTTTAGAAGCAGCTCTGCTTTCTCTTGGAAAGGTGGTAGACACCTTGTGTTAAAGTGAGTGGTAAATCCAGTCTGCTCTAGCTCCAGGTTTAGCGTCTCCTTTCCCATTCTGTCCTGGCAGTCTTCCATGTCCCCAAGGCCAAGGCCCAGGGCACAAGGCCTATATGGCTTTGAAATCCATGTGGCCAGGGAAGAAGTGGGTATATATGTGTGGAAAGTGAAGAAACTCAGCTCTGAATCTTCAAAACTAAGAGTAGGCTTGGCCGTGGCTACGCCTTGAATCACAGACTTTGTCACTGGTTGAGACTGTGAAGCGGAGATTCATGAACAAGGCCAGCACTCAGCCCCCATTCCTGAAGCCTGGGTGAGGTCGCGCAGCCCCGTGCTGACAGCCACACACTACCCGGCAATGCCCCAGACACCTTGCTTACCTCCCTGGGAAGGCACCATTCTTCCCCATGTGCACTATTTTTATTTTTATAATTTCTTTAAATAGGCTGTGAAATTAGTTTATACAATAAAGAAAACTCAAAGTAAAAAAAAATTTTTTTCAGTATTGGAGATTGAAACCAAGGCCTTTGCATTGAGCCAAATCCCCACCACTTTTTAAAATTTTAAGATGGGGTCTTGCTAAGTTGTCCAGACTGGGCTGCAATTTCCAGTCCTCCTGCCTCAGCCTACCAGGGTGCTGGCATTACAGCCATGTGTCACTATGGTTAGAAAACAAATATTTCTCTTTTAAAGTTGATCCTACAAGAAGTGAGAAGTAGCTAGACACTCCAGGTGACTTCTCCAGAAAGTCTCCAGATGGGTCTCCAGATGGGTCCCTTGAGCCTCTCTAACAATAACAGGAACTGTCCAGGGAGCCCAGAGGATGGTTTAGATGTGCTGGATTCTAGCACAGGGAAGTCAGGCCTGGCTGAGTTAAAGGGCACAGGAAGCAGAGAAAAACACCGGCATCTGTCTTGATTCCCTGAATGCGGAGTGTCCCTTCCACCAGAAGAGAGAACGTCATGCAGTGAGAAGAAAGTTGTTGTTGCTGCCGCCGCCAGGCAAGACCATCAACCCGGATGATGCAGGAAGCCACAGGACTTTTGGGTGGATCACTCCCACATACAAATTCTTAGATGCATTTTAAATTTTAAAACCTGAAAGTCAATAAAAGAATATGATATTTTATGACATTACAAATGCAAGCAGTTGGGCTAGGGATATAGCTCAGTGGTAGAGCACTTGCCCAGCGTATGTGGGGGTCTTGAGTTCAATCCTCATTACTGCCAAAAAAAAAAAAAGCACAAAAACGTACACAACTGATTGAGACATAACTTGTATAAATAAAAGTGCATAGGACATAAATGTCCATCACAAAGTGAACACAGATGTGAAGCCACCACCAGGGCCAAGAAACAGAGTGAAGGGGCCTGGCTCGGAAGCCCCCTCCTACAGGTCTCCTTGCAGTCTGTTCTTTGAAGTTGTACCACAGTAAAGTGAATAAGGACGTTCCTGCCAGTGGGGCCACCTGCCCGTCACGCACCTGAGTTCCCCGAGACACCTGTCCTCTCAGAACCCTCTGATCTGCGGGACCATTTTGTTCTGCACAAACAGGGAAGCATTGTGTGTCAGACAGGTTCTAGACTCGAAGAGCAAGAGGGTGGTGTGGTTCCCTGTGGAGATCTTACCCAGCCCCGTCAGCTCTCAGATGGGAAAGCCATGATATGGATGTCAGTACTGATGATGGTGGGTTCTCCTGTACAGCTTTTTCAAGATGCCGTCCCCTAAGAGTGAGTGAGGAGAGTCAGTGAAAGATCCACTTCAAGTTCTAATATAAATTATTATTTATCTCTTGCTCTTTTTTCCCCCCTTAATCCATTATTAGCTGTGGAGTCAGGGTTTGTAAAGCTACCTTTTCATTGTTCCTAGTACAACGAACTTACAGAAAAAGTTGTAGCCTGATCTCTGTTTTGTTCCAGTAACTCTATATGGATGAGGGATTACCTAATAGAAATTTCTAGACTCTTCCTTCCCCGGTTTCAGCCAGATCCTTGTATATCCATCCTATCCTGTGGTGGATGTGGGTGGGAGAGGCATTTTTTCCCTATCTCTTAAGCCCTGTGCAAATGCCCACTCTCTCTTGATTTTAGGACTGGCGCTCCAGTCTCCCAACAGGTCCAGAAAGCTCCCAAGGATGAACCCCAAACATGGGTCAGCTTTCTTACTGCAGGCGCCCCTTCATCATGAGTGTGGTACACAGCTCAGGTTTGTCTCCTTCTAGATTCACTCTTCCCAAAGCTTTGTGCCCAAACCTCTCCTACCCCTGCAGTACCATCTGTCCACCTTCCATTTTTATTCTTGAAGTTTTCATCTTCCTAGATATTGCCGGATGGACTAACTCAGGGCTGCTAGAACTGGAATTCTCAGCATGGCCAGGGAACAAGGCAACAGAGGCTTGAGCTTTGCCTAGAGGTAACATGACAATCTCTTCTTGAGCGCTTGTCTCCTTCTCTAGAACAGGGGGAGATGCAGCGAGTTGATGCTTTACAAAGTGTTCAGGCCCAGAGGAGCTGGAGATGTCCCAAGAGACGACCATGTGCCTCACTTTCCAATACTGCGCTCAGTGACACTGTGGCAGCAGCTTGGAGTCAGCCATGGCGGGGAGGAGTGTCTACCACCCAGGAGCCGTCAGCCGGGGCTCCAACCCAGAGCAGAAGACTGACCATGGCAGGGCAGAAGAGGCACTTGATCTCTCTTCCTTTCTACCGTTTGGCTCACCTGAAACAGTACCTCCCTTCTCCTTCCCCTCGCTCTGCACACTTGCCCCACCTGCTTGCTGTGTGTGGGGTGGGGGTGGACGGTGGAGATGGCGTCAGACCCCAGTCAGGAGACTGGACTTGGTCCTGGCTGTGCCCAGACCTGGGGCAGTTGCTGCACCTCCCTGGACCCTGCTTTCCTCCTCTGTAAACACTCTTTTCCTCAAATATCGCCCCCCAGGATTCACCCCACCCAGCCCCACAAGCTGCGCAGGAGGCTGGAGAGTGTGATGCAAGAGGCGGGGCCCCAAATCCTCACAGCACCAGTCCAAGATTCAGAGCGGGAAGGGGATGGAGGGGAAGGACACCCCCAACCTGCTAGATGTCACAAGTTTGTGTTCTCTGAAACTGAAGAATGAATTTTAGGAAGGATGGAGGTCAAGAGCAGAATATATTTATTGAGAGAAAGAAAGCTTCTGTCCGAGAGGGACTGAAGGGGGCTGAGTAGCTTACCAAGGACCCTGCCTTTTCTAGGAATTTTACAGAGCAAAACTACGTCAGGCAGGTCCAAGGTGAAGAAAAAAATGGAAAATCACAGGGCAGGCATGAGGTGGGCCAAAACTATGGTCAACTAGTAAGATTCTGAGTATAACTGCTCAGGTAAAATTTGTTAAACTGGGATCAAATGGGGAAGCGAGTCTCCTAGCAAGCGGGCATGAATACAGAACAGGGGCCTTTCCTGCAGGGGGTTGGGTTAGTGCCTCTTCCTGGCTTTCTCAAGGTGACAGATACCTATTTAGAATATCGATCCATAGGAAGTGTATGTGGGCGCATTTGTTTTATCTTTTGTTTTGAAGTCTGGCCCACAGCAGAGGTGACTATCTCTCCCACAGTTGTAAGGTGTCTTCTGCACTGGCTCCTTCGAGGGCCTAGCCCTGTCTGACTGCCTATAGTATTTTTATCTGACTCAGCTGCCTATAACATTCCAGGTGGAGTTTCAGAGTCCGAAGGGACCTCAGAGGCCACCTAGTTTAACTTCTCTGCCAGGACCAGAGCTCTTCCTGATGCCTCACTTACCTTTCCATGGAAACTCGCAGAGAGGCTGGCCACCTGGGATGCTTGGAATTGTTAGGAAGTGTCCTCCACTCCAGCCCGTTTCTTTTCGATTTCCAACATCAGTGCCTGCCAGGTCAGTGTCAGCCCTCTGCAGTGGTGCCGAAAATGCCAACTCTCTTCTCCACAACAGCCTGGCCTACTCGCGAGGACTACAGTGTGTGACCCAAGTCATTCCAGAGCAAACGTGCACCGATTTGCAATCTTGCCTAAGGATGAGACTTCCAGAACTCCCCTTGGACACCATCCAGGTTTCCACATCCGCCTTTGAGAACAACCACAAGATCTGGATGTGACATTGAGAACAAAGACCATGGGGACACTCCCTTCCTTCATGTAGCCACTGTGTCCCGCTGGCGCGGACACCACTGCCTACTTTGTGGCAGTCACGTTACTCACTGGTGCACTCTGAGTTGCGGCTGTCTAGGATTTCTGACCCTTCCTCTATTTTGTCTTTATGTAATTCATTATTTGAACCCATGTGAGACTTTATCTTTTAAGAGTTCAGTCTTTCAGTTTATTAAGATTTTTTTTCAGTCCTAACATTGGTGACCTCACCCTTTAATGCTTTCTCTTAGCATTGTGCCATTTTGAAGTAACAATTTGCATGAGACAACTCTCTTCAACCATGTCTTAATAGCTCTATGTGTAATAACATCCATTCCACATCCTAGAAATCAATTTTTTAAAGTTCACATTGACCAGAGAGACAGGCTCTCAGGCCACTTCCTCCCCAGCTCACACAGGCCGGGGGTGCCTTTCCTAACACATTTGCCCTCTGCCCCATGCCCACCTCGTCAGGTTTTGGAGATGTTCATAACCACTGGCCCCAAAGTTTCCAGAATCTTCAGTTATGCTGGTGTTTCTATGTCACTCACGTTCTTCTTAGGATGACACGAGTGAGTGACATAGTGGGTGAGTGCGTGGGAAAAGATGCAACCGCCAGTGTCATAATGAAGGTGCCTTCCAAAGATTGAGCGCTTATAAAGGAAGAAGCTGGGGGAGTTTTCTGTCTCAGCGTTACTTACATCCTTACCCCTCCTACAATTATCTCGGCTACCAGTGCCCTGGCTAACCTAATTTTGAAATTCCTGTCTGTGCCTATAGACCTTATAATGATGAAATTTTTTTAAAAAAAGGCAAGTGACGTGAATTTGGTGGGAAACAGCTAAATCAAATGTCCTGAGCAAAAGTATTCTTAAAGTCCTTTCCCAACTGCACACCATGGAACCAGACACAGGGACTTAGGAGCAGGAAGGAAAGGTAACCCTTGGTGGGGATGGGAGTGGGGAGGGTGGGGCACCCCTCCCTCAGCCTATAAACCCCACCCCAGTGGGAGGGCTGCGGAGCTGGCAGGCCGTGAGTATGTGTTTAGCAAGTTACTGCACCTTCATTTGTATATCAGTGAAGTGGAATGATAATGATAACTTTGTAAGGCTGTTTGTTGTATTAAATAAAAAAATTCATTTAAGTTTCCACGAGTAAATCCTTTTACAGCCTCCCTTGGCATGGGGTGTGTGCCATTACTTTCTCTGTGAACATATGGTGAATATCTCTTTCCACCTGACTTCAGAGACCTGACATATGTAATTCAGGCTCACTATGAAAAAGTGATAAAATATGCAGAAGTCAACCAAATTCACGCTAACAGCCAAATGGAACCACCCAAGTCCTTGCTTTCAAGTTTTTAGGGATATAGATTTAAGTGTGACTTCTGGGTCATATTGTAATTCTGTTATTGTGTCTTTGAAGAACAGCAATACTGTTTCCCCTAGTGGCTGTACAACTTTAGATTCTTACCAGTAATGCACAAGTATTCCAGTTTCCCTACAGCATCCTCAACACTTATTATTGTATTTTTTAAATAGTAGATACCCTGAGGGGGGAAAAGTGACATTTTGTTTTTATTTGCATTTCTGCAATGAGCATCCTTTCATGTACTTAATAATGATCTGTATATCCTTCCAGGAGATATAGACACATTCAAGTTCTTTGCCCATTTTTTCCATTGGGTCTTTGTTATAGTTGCTGTAATAACATACAGGATTTCCTAATGAATTCTGATGTTAATCTCCTATCAGAATAGGACTTGTAAATACATTTTCTCCCATTCTGTGAGTTGCTATTTTACTCTCTTGCTAGTGTAGTAATATGCAGTTTTCATTTTGATGATGTCCAACTTATTTTTTTTTCTGTTATCTATGTTTTTGTTACAGCTACGGAATCATTGCTTGGAAATTTACCTTGCTTTCCTCTAAGAATTTTGCAGTTTTAGCTATGAATGTTGAGATTTTTTGATCCATTTTGAGGTAAATTTTTATATGGTATAAGGTAATTATCCAGCTTCATTCTTTTGCATATAGATGTCCAGTCTTTCCAGTATCATTTATTGAAAAGACTTCCCATTCAATGGTCTTAGCACCCCGTTGCAATCAATGGACTGCATATACGTAAGGGTTTATTTTCATGCTGTCTGTTCTATTCCAATAGACTCTGTTACAGTCTCAGTATCATACCATTTTGAATATTATAGTTTTGTAGAATATTTGAAATCAAGAAATATGAAATCTTCAACATTGTCTCCCCCACCCCTTTTCCACGATATTTATGGCTAGTTTGGGTCTCTTCTGATTCCATATTTTCTTAGTTACTTTTCTGTCATTGCTAGGACAAAATACCCATACTCAACACCCAAAGTTAAAGGGGGAAAGGTTTATTGAGCTCAGTTTGTAGAGGTTTCAGTCCACAATCAGCTGGTTCCAAAGCAGGGTGGCACATAGCAGAGGGGCAACAGTTCATGGAGGTAGAAGACAGCAAAAGCAGTAAGAGCTAAAAAGGAGGAGAGCAAGCCTCTTTTCCTCCCTTATATTGCATATATGCAGGCTACCTGCCCTAGGGCAGGTGTGGCACTCACACAATCTCTGTGCCCTCCTCTTACACAGGCGCAGGATGTTTACAAAGTGAGGACCCTGGCCTCCTGCTAAGTCATTTAGTTAAACTTCTAAACTTTTTTTTTTTGTACTGGGAATCAAACTGAGAGTCTCATGCTTGCCAGTCAGGTGCTGTGCTACTGAGCTACATCCCAGGTCCTAAACTTCTCAAGCTGACACAATGAATCAACTATTACAACATCCTAGAGGTTAAAAAGCTGCCCTAGGGTATGTCCTCTACACCCTAGGATGTAGAACTGCTGAGTCAGTTAAGCTTCTAGACTTCTCAAGTTGACACAATGTATCAAACATTCCACATATGAATTTTAGAATGCATTTTTTAAATTTTCGTAATAAATGTAATTGGGGTTTTAGTAGAGATTGCATTGAATCTGTAGATTCGTTTCAGTAGTATTAACATCTTAACAATATTGTTAGGCTGGGGATATATCTCAGTGGCATAAGCACTTGTCTGGCAAGTCTGAGGGCATGAGTTTGATTCCTGGTACTGGAAAAAAAATCATGATAATATTGTCCTCCATTCTTTGACTAGGGACATCTTTTAAGTTACTTATGTCTTCTTTAACTGCTTGTGGCAATTCCTTGTAGATCTCAGTGCACAAGTCTTTCACACCCTTGGTCAATTTTATTCTCAATATTTTTTATATTTTTGTTTTGTTTACATACCTGGGGATCAAACTAAAAGCCCTGACCACACTCCCGAGTTCTCTCCACCACTGAGCCATCCCCCAGCCCCCTAAGTATCTCATTCTTAATGCTGTTGCAAAGGAAATTGTTTTCTTAATTTATCTTTTCAGGTCATTCATTGCTAGTGTTTAGAAATATTGATTCTTGTGTCCTGATTTTGGACCATGAGATTTTGCTGAATTCTACAATACTGTTTCATTGAGTTTTAGAGCTTATTCTTCTAAACTGAAAATGGGGGTCCCACTGACTACTCTAAATCATACATTTCTGCCCTTCTCCCTACATAGCCCAATCACCCAGTTGTCTAAATATTTCCCAGCCCATAATTAAATGTGCAGCATTAGGGGGCCAAGGGGCCAGGTTCCAGGGTGGTTCTTTTATCACTATTACTGGCCTCTTCACAGGCCCTTCCATAAGGGTTTGCTTTCTTCTAGGCCTATAGACTGGGTTCTACTTTTATCTCTGCCCGTTACCAGCCTTGTGTCTGTGCAGAATGCTCAACTTCATTGAACTTGAGCTTCTTCGTTGTCATATAAGAACATTTACATGCCCCCTAAGGTCTTTTGCAATGCTGACTACCCTATGCTAGATTATTTACCTGAGTTCAATTTTCATCAGAGTACACGTTGACTGAGGTATGGTTAATCATTTGCTAAATAGTCCAGCTTTTATTCCAGAGAAACCACCTATGGTACAGAGTGCGTACAAAATAGGTTTGCATTGTATGAATTATTTTCCCATTTGAAACCCAGAATCTCACTCAAATGGCTTTCCAACCCATATTGTACTGAAGTATCCTGTTTGTTCCATTAACTATTCACAGAGTCAACTGGGGAACCGTTGTTATTAATTTCAATGGAAAGCTAAAATGTGGTTCATTTTCTATAATTGCAGGCCCACAGTCTAAAGAGCCAGTGAAAGCTTTTAATCTGAGACTTTTTCAGAGGAGTATGATCAGAATTACATTGAACATCTTTTGAAGGTGCATAATTATCAAAACCTCAATGACACTGACATTCAAAGAGCCCTACACCATGGACGCTTAACTCACATACAGAGAACAGGCAAATTACCGTCTTAGTTACTCACAGATGGAGAAATGGGCATGGAGAAGCTCGACACTGTTTGTACACCTTGCTTTTCTATTGTATTCCAACCGTGTGGCTCTTCATGGACACCCCGGGGAGGGAGGTATGCCCACTCCGTCTTCTGTGGAAGCGTTTGGTGGCTCGTGATCCCACTCTGACGCTTGTACTCAAAACCACCCCTAGAAACACTGGGAAGCCTGTGGCCCCCCATCTAACCAACAGAGGGCACTAAAATGTGACATAGCTGACCTAGGTACTGACCACTGGTCATCCACCAGCTTTTGGAGGGCTGGTGCTCAGCTGCTCTGGTCTGCAGGAGAAAACTAATCCGTATCCTATTTACTCTCTTCTTCCAGAATACTAGCGTCACTGTGTGTGGCCCGAGCTGTTCTCCACTGGTCACAGTTCTGTTAGACAGGGAACCTTCTGTTTTTCCAAAGGAGAAAGGACAGCAGCAGAGGATGCCTGGTGAGTGACAGTGACCCAGAGCAGTGATAGTGAGCCACCCCACCCTAGGGAACATTTCACACCATCGTCACTGTGACTCTGGCAGGTGGCTGGAGAGTGTGAGGAACCCCACGCAGGAGAGAGTATATCCACTTTCATTCAAAACTGAGGAGTGTGCTGTAGACACTCTTAGCAAGGAGACCCCATGGATAAAGAAGGCAGCACACAGGAACAGGCATGTGCAACCTGTCTTGTCCGGCCACTGGCACTTGGATGGACCAAGTTGGCGGCTTCTTCACTGTGAATGTCAAAGCCACGCATTCTGAAGGAGGTGAGACTAGCGATCCCCAGAGAGGGTGGTCCTCAAAGAGGGTGCTCGGGGAACCCTCGTATCTGCATTTGCTTTCTGCATGTTGTAGTACACTGTAAACTGTGTGCGCCTGGATTTCAAGATTTCCTTATTTTATGTTAACTAAAGTAAACCTTGAAGAAAGAGGTGGCTTAAAAGGATCGCTGTAATGAAACTGCCGGTGACTGGTGTTGGTAACAGAAGCACAGTGAATAGAGAAAGCGAGATGAGAATGCTGCATACTCTTGCTGTAGGAAGATTCCTGTCAGCCTCATGCCAGGGACTGTGATGAGCTCTTAGGAGTGGATAGTCACAGGCCACCCGGCATTTAGTTCAGAAAAGCTACAAGTCTGCCTTTTTACGGAAAAGACTGTTTTGACAGTGAATGACATCATGAGTGCTTTTGTTCAGAGGAAATGTGTGCTATGAGGAAAGCATTTTGAAAATGGGATGTTTGGAAATGTTTTATTCTTGCAGCATTTTTGTTGTCAAAAAGATAGATCTGCAGTTGTAACTGACAAAAACTCCTATAAAAGCACATTTAAA
Source organism: Dinomys branickii (assembly GCA_004027595.1). Taxonomy (NCBI): domain Eukaryota; kingdom Metazoa; phylum Chordata; class Mammalia; order Rodentia; family Dinomyidae; genus Dinomys; species Dinomys branickii. The sequence continues at coordinate 22,813 of PVLD010007772.1, forward strand.
AGTTGAAACTGAACTTTCTCTTTACTGTATATGAAAATATATCAATCTCCTCACTGTGTTTTGAATTCATTTGTTAAAAATTATTATTACTAGTATGTAAGAACTGATGAATAGCATAGAAGATGGATGTGTACTAGCTAAATTTAAATTAAAATCTTTGAGCCAGGTGGTCAGGCCTGTAGTCCCAGCTACTTGAGAGACTGAGGTAGGAGGGTCATAGTTTAAGGGTAGCCTGGCAACTCAGCAAGACTGTTTCAGGGGCTGGGGATATAGCTCAGTGGCACAACATCTTCTTGGTAAGCGTAAAGTCCTGAGTTCAATTCCCAGTACCAAAAAATAAATAAATAAATAAATAAATAAAAGGACTGCCTGGGTTCAATCCACAATACTGTCAGAAAACAAAAATTAAGCAATCAAACATAGAAACAAACAACCCCCAAATACTTTTGTATATCATCAGTAGGTGGACACAAGAAGTAAGCATGACTGGTGAGCCCCTCCACAAGGTCCTCATTTCATGGGGAGTGATCCGTTTTGGAGAGGGATCTTTCTTGGCTACGCCAGCCATAAACCAACTAGCAACATAAACAAAATTCCACAATCAGTCTAAATCCTGTATTCCAAAATACAAAGTCAAGGGTTAAAAAGGAATGATGCATATCCAATCCCATTCCCAAAGGTACACATGAGACTGGGTCTAATATCGCCAACACACCCACTCTCCCATACAGAAGGGGCTGATCTGAATGGGGGCCTTGGAAGAGGCGGGCCAGCAATTGGCTGAGAGAGTGACTAAGCTGTGGTAAGGCTGAAGGACTTCAGGTGCTTGAGTTGCTGTGGTTGCTGAAGAGGGCAAGAGAGGAGGGAGAAAGAGAAGGGGGGAGAAGAGGGACAGGGAGGGAGGGGGAAGAGCGAGGGAGGGGAGGGGAGGGAAAGGGCAAGAGGAGGGGAGGGGAAGAGAAAATTCGTCAGCTCCAACAGGTAACAGGCAGCGTTAACTCTGTATCAATCAGTCTTGAGCTAAACATTTCTAAATGATCAACCTGTCTACATACACAGCCGAGTACAATCTGACCCAAAGGTTAAAACAGCAAAAGAGAAGGACGCAGTCTAATGAGAGCAACGCCAAGCTCTCGGGGCCACTTCAGTCACTCACCCCCATCAGTCCAAGTGAAGGGTCAGTGTTTAGCAGCAGTGGTCTTCAAGTCCCTGGGAAGTAACCCAGGCAGCTCTTAGAACCCACGTCAGAGGTGCCATCTACAGCCAAGCGAGTGGGAAACTCGTCACGTGTTGCCCAGCTGTGTGACCTCTGAAATAAGTGCTTTTAAGTTGACTAAGAGCGAGTGAAGCTAGAGGACTTAGGGTTTTTTCTTGGCAACCATATCTCATTTTATGCAAACATTTGCCTCTGGGGTTTAATGGGCAGTAGGAGGACAGATCTCAGGACAGCTCTACTGAGACACGCCCCTCTACAAAGGGTGAAGTTTTCTGTGCCTGGAGGTCTCTCTTCTGAGGTGCTACCCTGCTGGTCCTTGCCTCATGCATGCCTGTCAATGTCACCCCTGCACATTTCTCTAGTCTCATTTCTACATGCATACACACTTCTATATGGGGGTTGAGCGCACAATTCCCTCCCGAGGCTGTGGGTAAACGACCTGAGACATGTGAAGACCAGCTGGTGGCTGGTGTCTCTCCGGCCAGCCTTCCCTGCGGTGTGCCTGTGTCACCAGTGCCCATGCCATCCTCCTTGCTTTCTTTTTGGTCTTCTCTGGACCCAGAGACAGCTCCTGGGACCCCGACTGGAGCAGCTGGCACCTGGTACATCACCTACTGAGGTCGGATACAGTCTGGGCACCATCTCTATTGCCAGACTGCAGAAGGCAGAACACACAAAACCCTAAGCCCGTCCTCAAGGAGCTTGAGGAGCATCCACCAGGGAAGGAAGGCTTCCCAGGTGAAAGCTACAGCACAGGGAAAGAGAAACAGCAAAGCCGTTCACCCATCTGGCACTGCCTCTTTCACCCAAGGGAAGGCCTGTGGGTGCGGCTGTTCGGACCCTGACCAACCCATGCAGTGTACACAGTGGGGGGCAGTGGCGTGCGGAGACAGCCAGCTTTTCTCATGCTGTCTGATCTGCAGGGACCCAGAGTGGGCTGGGTACACATCTGGGCAAGGGCCCTCTTGTCCAGGGTACTGGGATTTCTAAGAATCTCTCTCCTGCATTTACTTCTTAGATGCAGGCAGTCTCATCGCTAAGATCACGTGAAAATCATCGTTCAATGGGCACTGTTCTTGTCATGAAGTAGCAGTAAACAAATTAGGGCTCGGGCAGCTCAGAAGTTCTTTTCAAAGAGCGGCAACTTCCCAGGGAGGGGCTTCTTGTCTGCAGCATGTTCCACAGGGGCATTATTTCAGTTTTTCCTTTGCTGCTGACCCACATCAGGTAGTGAGGAGGATGGCAAAGAGGGAGGCAGAGGTCTAACAGGCAGACAGCAGCAAGGCAGAGTGTAAATCATCGAGTGGATTGCAGACTTCCTGTCCGGTGCTCCATGGAAGAAACAGAGCCTGCAAGTCGCGGTCAGATTAAACACGGAACAGAACATCGTCTGGTAGGTTTTGAGACTCAAACGGTCCCACCCAACTCTGGAATTCAACTTCTGTGCATCTGGTGCGTTTATAAAGCAGGAACATAATCCTCACTTAGAAGCTTGCTGTGAGAAACAAATGTATGTGTGCATGTGAACAATGCTTGGCACATAGTCAACTTTCTTTTCTTTGCAGTTGTTTTGTTTTTGAGACAGGGTCTCCCTGTGTAGTTCAGGCTGGCCTTGAACTCACTATGTTGCCCAGGCTGGCCTCGAAGTCACAGCGATCCTCCTGCCTCAGCCTCCCCAGTGCTGGGATTACAGGCATGCACTACTCGTCAACTTTCAAGAATTGTTAACTGTTGGAATTTCACTTCACTACTGGTAACAAAGCCCAAAATATTTTGTTTAGGGTGAGATGCCACATTTCTAGATTCCTCTTGCATTGAATTTCAATGTTAAATTCTCCACTTACACATCTGTAGATCCTGCAGCATACTTGAAGGCTGCTGCCAAGACAGCGACGGCAGATCCAAGAGCAAGAGCTGTGAGGCAAGACCCCTGAGGGAGCTCCTCTGGCTAGAGCTTAACATCAGAAATCTGAAAGTAAACAGCTCAGAGAACAATGCCGGGCTGAAGCTAGCGGGTCTGACTGTGTGAATCAAGAATGCTGACCTTGTTCAAAGTCAAGGACAGGAGTAAATCAGAACATAGATTTAGGACTGTTTGCAACCTTGCAAAATTCCTAGTCAGTAGAACTTTAACTCCAAAGGTCGGGCCACGTGTAAACACATGATTATGCATCTGCAGCCGAGGAATGAGCCACAGCTAGGAAATACATGTACACTGACATGTACACACTTTCTTCTGTCATTTCCCACACTGACAGCATACCAACCATTTACACAGCATTATGTTAGGAGCAACTTACAGATGAGGATGTGTGTATGTCTAATGGAAATATTATGTCCCATTTTATATAAGGGACTTGAGCATCATGGAGTTTGGAACCCAGGGCGGTTCTGGAACTAATCTCTGTGAATACTGAGGACAAATGTATTTGCTCTTCCTTAGATTTTGCTACTTACACAGTGTGGACTTCCCAAAGGGCAGAGCTGTCCTTGTTTTCATGGTTGTTGAATGAATCCTGAACACAACAAAGTACCCCTCAGGCAGAAGGCAGATGTAAGAGATGGGCGTGGTGGCATCTGCCTGTAATCCCAACACTCTGGGAGGCTGAGGCAGGAGGATTGCAAGTTCAAGCCCAGCCTAGGGAATTTATTGATTCAGCGAGACCCTGTCTCAAAGTGAAAAATAAAAGAGCTGGGGATGTAACTCAGTGCAGAGGCTCTGGGTTTAATCCTTAGTGAACTCCTGCCTCAGAAGGAAGCCCTGGGAAGCAACTACTTCCTCTGTTTTCAGCCTGGGCAGTGTGACCAAGACATTAAGGAAAGGAAGGGGCACTAGAACCCCGTGGTCTGCAGTGGGTCGGACATGTGGGTGAGAGTTCCTGCTACTGCCCTATATTTTTTCCACTTGCTGGAAAAAATGTGCAGTAGCAGGAACTTTATGTGCAGCTGAGAGCCGGCTTCACTGAAAGTCAAGTGATCTTCATTTATCAAATGAGAAACATCTCCAAAACTACCTCATAAAGTTCTGAGTGGGACATGAAAAATTTGTAAAAACCGCAACAGCTGTGAAAGTTTTCAGCACACTGCCGTTGCATGCCGTTGCACTATTGGGTGTTGTTTTCACATTAGCCACTGGCTGCTTGCCTTTCTTCATGTACAGAAGGTAACCTAAACCACTCTGCCTAGAAATTACATTGAAATAAACATTAAGTAACATTCTTGTGTTTCCCATAGTCACTCTACCGAGGTCGAGCTTGAGGAGTCAACACACACACACACACACACACACACACACACACACACACACACACACACTCCCCCCTGCAGCTCCATTGTTTGCCAGCACCACCCTTAACCCTTTACCCTCCGTGGTGCTTCCTGGCTCCACCTGTGTACAAGGAACCTAGAGACTGGCCCTCATTTTCATTTGTGGCTTCTTGGCAACTGCCCTCCCTGTGGAAACGAAGCCAGTGGTGTCAGGTGAACGCATGCCATGCGACAGGCACGATTAGCTGGGACACCCAGACCCCAGGGGAGATCCCAGGTGCTGAGGGTGCAGAGGGGCCAGGCTGCAGTCAGGCTGGGCAATGGAAATAAGCGGGGAGGGCTGGAGCCCTGTGGGTGCTGGGCAGCCACGGTGCAGCTGGCATTTAGGCTAGGCTCGGATGTTTAAGCAGGGCTTGGTGAAACCACAGAATCAGGACCAGGAGCTGCTGGAAAAGCCCGACAGCAAACACAGAGGGCTGCTGCTGGAAAGGTGTCTGGGGCGTGTGAGTCACTTGGGCACCTGAGAGAACCTGCTAGAGGATTTGTCATGTTTGGGAAAGCACCCTCAATACCAGGAGGGAATGAAAGTCTGAGTTCCAAGGAATCTCAAACAATCAACGTGTCCATCCATTCTAGGTCTTTTTCAGCAGAGAGCAACTCTAGCCAGCATCTCTGTGTAGCCATAGCTAACTCCTATCCGTCTGGCATAAGGCATCAGGTAACTTTCACACAGTCTACTGAATTTAGAACTCAGCAAAGTGAGAAAACTGAGGGCCAGAGAGGTTCCATAGGGCAACCCAGTTCTGTCAGGCAGCGTGGCAGGGTGCTCACCCACGCGTGATGCTCTTTCCTGTGCTGCACTGCTGGCCTCTACATCCAGATCACCTGGCACCGACTTATGTTCATGTGTTCCAGGACAGGGGGAAAGGGGGATGCTTGAATGCATGAGCTCAGACCCATCCTGTCACGGCCTTCTCTCGCGAGGGGTCACATCACACTCCAACACGCCAGAGAATTGTATTCTGCCCGGGAGGCCTCCTCACACAGGCCCTGCCTGGTTCCTTCTCCCTCTCACCCGGTGGTTCCTTCCCACCCTACACTCTCCATTCACCGGCCTTATCTTTTTCACTGCATTTACCGCCATCTGAAATTACATGCTTTCTTCATTTTATGGCTCATCATGTTTCCTCTGTAGGATCCAAGTTCAGACATAGCAACAAAGCCGAGTGTGGTGGCCCGTGCCTGTAACCCCAGCCCTCGGGAGGCTGAAGTAAGGTGGACTGTTACAAGCTCGAGACCAGCCGAGGCTACGACCTTAGCTTGAGGTCAGGCTGACTGCAGAGTGAGACTGTCTCAAAAAAAAAAAGCTACCTTTATAAGTAGACATGGGTACTGGAGAAGTTGAGATGAGGTTAACGAAGTCCTGCATTCAAGCAGGACAGATGACAGAAACGACCCCTGTGCCTGAAAAACAGGGCCTCTAATTCTAATACTTTAAGAGCAATGGTAGAACTCAGGACACAGAAAGAGGACACAGAACATATCCTTCACAATGACTTCCCCACATGGGAGGCAACAGCCCATTTTCTCTAAATATTAATTGTCCACAGGGTTCTGCTATGGAGAACACTCCCTCCCCTCACACACAGGTGCCTCTTGCCTTGGCACAAGGTCCAGGACCAGCAGGGGGCCTGAGGCATGGAGGAAGAGATGGGCACAGGGAGGGGTAAACCTATGCGCCTGCTCTGGCAGGTCTGGTCCGAGGGCTGGAGCTGCCCTGCCCACTCACCCTAAGGCTTTCTCAGGTTACAGTAGCTCTAGAGGAGGTAAAGGCAGTCAGTGTAACTTTTGACAGCTGTCCCCAGCCTCCCAACCTTGACATTGGACAACTGCTGCTTCTCTCAGAGTCTAAGTGATGCATGTTTCTAATGTAAATGCTCTTGGTTGGTCCTCCAGCAACGCAAACAAGGGGCAATGATTGGTTCTCCCTTAAATGGAAATTTTATGAAGTAGTAAGGTGAGCACTGCTACATTTGCACTGAGAGATTTGACAGCACCCAAAGGGAAAAACTTTTTAAGTACCTCCCACCCAGCCTTGGAGCTGCAGCCACCTTCCCTGGTGGGAGGGAGCCGCGCTCTCTGCCAACAGCCAGGATGATGTCAGGTCTCCAAATCTTTTGTTCTTGCATGTGATTACAGTTTTACCATCTCTTCCTCAGGCACTTTCTAGCTCTGAGGCATTCTGCTTACATGTACAACTTCACTTCTAGAGCTTTTGTGTTGCCATGGAAACTAATTGGTGGTGTAGTTAAACAGACTAGATTTATACCATAAAATGGCAAAAGCTTTCTAATCGCCTTGGGGAGTCAAAACCTTTCTTCAGCAGGCAGGAAAGAGAGACTTCAGAAAAACAAATTCAATTTATGAATTCCTACTCCGTGGACTGCATTCACCGCATTAGTGTCGTCTATACAGCTTTGTTCATCACCAAGTATGCACAAAAATCTAAACAATGACACTAAATGAAGTAAGCTAGAGTCTGTCACTACGCTGTGTGCACAAAGTAGCTGTGTGACCAATCTAGTTTAAATGGGTGGGAAAGAAGCCCACCAGGCACTTGAAACTGTAAACTTCAGCATCAGCTTCAATACCCTACCTCTGCCTTTTAATATATTGACTAAAGATACCTATTGTTTGAAGTAACTAATGAATTTCAAAGGTTTAAACTCTTCAAACTCCAAATTAGTTATGTGTGGACTCATGGGGCATCGATATGCTGCAATACAGGTGCCCTTCAAAGCTGAAATTCCTGAGCGCTAACTCCAAATTTTACTTTATCTATTGTCTGACTAAAACTTCAAACATTTGAGGAATCATAAAAATCCTAAAGCAACAGCAGTGCACTTCAGTACACAGAAGGATGGACATCAAGCTCTGAACCAGGATCAATAAGATTAGCAGGCCCTGGGGTCTCTTAGCGAGAAAAGGATACACAGCTAGGGGGGCTGGGGGTATGGCTCAGTGGTGCAGCACCTGCCTGGCAAGCGTTTGGTCAGGAGTTCAATTCTGGTCCCAAGCAAACAGAGAATAATGGTTAGGATGGAGAGGGAGGTCCAGCTGTCTGAAAACCTCACAATGCAGAGTACCTTGTGCAAGCCTGCTATGGTGTGGGTGCCACCCAAAGGCCCAAGTATTCAAGGCCTTGTCCCCAGCACGTGGCACTATTGGAGGGAACCCTAGTAGGAGGTTCTAGGTCGCTGGGGGTTGCCTCCGAAGGAGACTGGTCTTTTCCTGTCTTGTGCTCTTTGGCCACCATGAGGCTGGCTCTACAATACACTCCCTGGCCCTATGCTGCCTTGCGGTAGGCCCAACAGCAGTGGGACTGATTGTGGACTGCAACCATGGACTGAAATAAACCTTCCTTGTTTCAACTATCTCAGGTATTTTGTTACAGTGATGAAAAGCTATTACATTTGCCTTGCAGCTTTTCATACAAAAACATGTTGATTTCCAATGCAAGTTGCATTTGGTCTAAAACAGTTGGTGACAGTGATCTCTAATGAACTGCCTTTTTCTCTACTGAAAAGTCAAAGAACAAAACTCCAAAAACTGTACCAGTGATCCCCAAAGGTTAAACTTGGCAAGGTGGTGGTGATGTTGCTACATTCCATGCTTCCCGGACTGTCCCACCAGTGTCCTGGTTACCTGAGTCAATACTGCCACTGGTTCCACTCTGGCCTTCCGTTTTCCATAGGTTCTTTGTGCTATGCTATTGTTATGCTTGTCTTAGTTAATTTTCTTATTGCCCGGATAAAATAAGGTAAGGGAAGAAAGGTTTATTTAGCTCAGCTTGTAGAAGTTACAGTCCATAGTTGGCTGGCTCCAAGGCAGGGTGGTGTGGCAAGGGGCATCACGGAGGAAGACCAGCGCATGGCAAGCAGAAGACAGCAAAAGCAAGCAAGCGACAACTACAGCTCTTTCTATCCCTTATATTATATCCAGGAGCCTGGGATTAGGGCAGTGCCAAACCAATCAGTGGACTGATACAGTAATCACCCACCCTTCATTCTAGCACCCTTAATTCTAGCATTGTGTCGTGAATGAATTACACGCTGGAGATTTGGCCACATCTGAGAAAGCCCTACCTATGACTGCATGAGGCTTTGTGGGGACATCTAGACATAGCCGTAACAATTCTCAGCTATCACGAACTGTGCTTGAGTCAGGTTTTCAGTCATTCACATAGTTCAGGAATGACTCTAAGCAAACACTGTGTAACACAATTCTAACAGTAGTGGCTAACTCAGAAGAGAACAGGGGGCAGTGACAGCCACCACACCAGTGTTTGAAGTGTGGCCAAAAGGGGATAGTGACTGGTCAAGTTTAGGCTTTATGAATAGGCATTTAGAAAGTTCAAGGGCAACTCGTAACAAATCTACAAGTCAGTGGAAGGAAACATAAGGCAGAGAGGCAGAGCATACTGGAAGCACGACCTCAGCAGGAGGAAGCAGTACAATAATCAAAATCAAAACAATGCACATGGTCCATCTCTGGCAAAGGAAGACATTCTAAATCAATGAAAAGCTTCCGTTGTATGCCTTTTATACATCTGCCAACAGTATGAGAATCTTTATGATATCATTAGAAAGTTGAAAAGAGAAATCATAAATTGGGAGAAGGTATTTGTACCACATATAATCCACTAGCTATAACATAAATTAGTCTTTATAAAGAATCTCTATAAATCACTAGGAGAAACACAATTAGCCTGAGAAAAGGGTGAGGCAGGCTGCTCACCACAGAGGGTAGCCGACTGGTTAATAAATGCATGGAAACGTGTAAGTCACTTCACCAGTAACCGGGGAGAAGCAAAATGAGATGCCATTTCATTCTCTCCAGTCTGACAAAATCAAGTGTCACATTGACAGGGTGTGGCCTGGGTATCAGGACAATGGCATTTTAACCCTGTGATCCTCCCATATACCCACAACAAAAATCAGCAAATCCTGAGAGGGCAACCCACAATACACCCATTACACATCAGCACTCTTCAGCATTGTACTGTAAAGGTGTTCATCAGTGAGGAAAACCTGAGAAAACGGCCTAAAAGGAGCCCAGGAAACCATGCTGATGAAACGTAATGCGCAGTCCCAGGAACAGAAAAAGGACAACAGGCCTAGATCTGCTCTCTGGAACACCTTGAGCTCTTCAGGAGATAAAGAATCTGACATTTATGATCAAGTTTATTTAAAATAAGTATGTGTGTGATGTGCTGGGGATGATTCCAAGGCCTCAGGTACGCTAAAACGTGCTCCAGTGCTGAGCTTCACCCACAGCCCTATTGTCTAGTTTAAAAAACTATAAATGAGGTAACTGAGCAGCTGCCTGGCAAGTTTCTTCTTGTCTTCCTAGCTACAGCTGTGACCATAAAACTACAATAAAACCTTGAAAAGGCTTAAAAAAACTCTTGCCCAGAGATATTGGTGAAGGTTTCCCAAGCACATGAGGGTGAGTCAAATCAGCCTGCTGTAAACAGAGGGAAGGACGTACAAAACAGCAAGACAGAGCCGAGAAGGCGGCTGAAGGGCCAGTTCAGAGAGCCTGCTCTGCTGTACCAAGCCACCTCAGCTTGTCCTGTAGACAACATGCAACCTCTGAAGATTTTTATAGGTGCAGTTTCGAAAAGTGACTCTGATGCACAGGAAGCTGAGGGAAAAGCAAATGCTTGGGAAAACATTTCATCTTTGGAGGCATTGAGATTTGGTCCTTAAAAGTAACAGGATATTCAGTCCATAGGGCATCGTGACAGTCTAAATTGCAAGGTGGCGGTCAAAGATGGTACTTAAAACTATGGCAATAATTATTAAGTAGCAAGTGATGGGCCAGAATTAACATAAATATAAAGCCCTACTGAGGTTCATCAGGGAGGACAGAAGAGATCAGTCAAGTTACAACCGCAAACATGGGAGCAACAGAAACCTGCAGAGAAGGGAAGGCATTACTGTCTAAGGAAAGACTGTAAACAGCTCTTAAGAGGATGGAACTGGAGGGGAGGGGTCTGAGGATCCTGCTGGAGCCATCTACACATTCGAGTTGGATCACAAAGAACTATAGTTTGAAATTACTTTATGAGGAAAGCAGAAGGCAACTGTGTACACTGCATGTGTGTTCCTGAGGATCTGGGAGGGTCTCTAGCATGCTAGGCAAGCATGCTACCACTAAGCTACATCCCAGAGCTTCTTTTCATTAGTTTTTTTTATGCACAATTAATGTTCAGAAAACAGGAAGAACATAAACAACAACGATGGAACAAACTGACTTGGCCAATGGTGTAACAGTGGAGAGAGAACGGGAACAGTGACATTCAACTGGGATGTAAGGTGAGCCCCTGGGCAATTTAAAATGACCTAGTAGTTACACTAGAAAAAGTAAAAGTAAACTGGTGAAGCTGTTTTCAAGAGTATCTTTCATATGACCCAATATATCTAAGATATGATATATGCTTCCATATGTAGCACATGTCACATTTCAGGGACCCACCAGACAATGCGGAGTTGGAGGTAAAGGGCCAGGAGTCAGTACTGATTCTACCACACGTGTTCTGCCTACAGCAGTGAGTAAGAAGGTGCATTTGCAACCACAACGTTTCAATCTTGTTATGCAGCAACGATAGTACTGTACGATGAACAACAATAAAGATCATGCACTAATGTGCTTTATAAGAAAAGATAGGCCACTGTCATGGAAAGGTGACTTTTTTATTTCCACCCTGAATGATTATCACACCATTATTTAAACACATCTGAAAAAAATCCTGAAATAATTTAAACAGAAGGCACAAAACAAATCAAAATATTTAACTGTAAGAATGTGAGAAAATTCAAACATTTCAACAGTAATAATAAATTATGAACAAGTCTCCATCACCAAATACCATTCTGACCAGAAGCTATAGTCTTTCCTGATAAACTATTGTGTTGGCTGATTCTCAGATTTCCATGATTAAAATACTGAAAAGAAAATTCTTTCAAAATATGCATTAGACCACCAGGCTCATTGTATTTTATATATGACAAAGTAGCAGTTACGATATTTTTTGATGGATGATCATGCCCTAAAGAAATGATACATTCTTACAAATTTTAAAAAAATAGCAATGTTGGTTACAAAACTCTATTTGGGGAGCAGGGAAAAAACTTGTTCCATGTCAATTAGAATATCAAAGCACTTCAATGTCAAATTGCATCAAAAGCCAATTTTCACAACAGTAATATACTGCACGGGGCAGTTCATTGTATCTGAATTAAGTACTGACCACACAGCATTGCTACAGGGTCCATTAAGTCAGTAGCAATTACTGTTGCCAATTCTTATGTATTCCAAAGAGATATGTTTTTGCAAAGTAGTATAAAACTAACTGGAATAATAACATGCTACAGATATAATAAACCCCAGTAATGAGTTTGAAAATGAAGTGGTCATGCTCTATAATATACTGTAGTATTTGAAATACATTCTGTGATCATCAATACCATTCATTACAGAGGTCACTTGTAAATTAGCTCAGATTCTGAACTAGGTTTCTAAATGAAACTTTTTCAAGTATGCATAATATTAGTAAAGATATTTTTCTTAACTAACTTCCTTATGTGTTCAGAGGACAACTGTGTTGAGTAAGGGATGAGATACTTTTCAAAAATATGAAATAGTCCAATGACCAAGATTGGACCAAAAGATATTAACATCTAAAACCTACTATTTCAGACTTTAAAAAAACAAACAAAAACGCAGAGCTTTTCAGTCTTTTACTTGGAACAAGTTTATAAGAATAATGGGAAAACTAAGGGTTCTAAAACACTCAAAAGGCTCCTATTTGAATAAAATAAAAAGATCTCCTTTCTACTTAATTGTGATATATAAGTGTATTTAATAGCAATGTGATTTTATCTTTATCATCTAGCTTAATTGCATAAATCACAAAAACATTTCCAGTCAATAAATATAATACAAACTCTAGAAATGATTTTTAGCAAAAAACAGTTGCAAAAATTTCCTACGTAGCAAAATGTCCCTTTGGAAATGAATCTTTAATGCCTTTGGACTGTTCTGGTAAGTGCGGCTTTACCCACTCCTGCACTAGGGTATAATAACCGCCCAGCTCCTTTGTCCCCGGATAATAGATTGCATTAGCTTTTATTCTCTACCCTTCTAATAAAGGTACATTATTAAGAAAAAAACTTTAGTGCTGTCAGCTTACGTCTTTATCATTTAGCAGAAATAAGATAAACCAGAAAAATCACTTTCTACACAGTATGAAGTGTTGAAATGTTGGCACCAGTGAAAAATGAGCGATGGTCATCACTCAAATTTAAAACGTGTCCAAATGTCTGTTCATGTCACTGCCTGCGACAGCAGCACTAAATGGTATTGTCTGTGTCTGCACTGACATCAGTCTTGGGGGGGACATATAACTCATTTTATGATTCAGTAACTGAAAACAAAGAACCACCACTTTAATCCAGCTGGCTGGGTCACTATTTGGGTGGGCTTCATTCATTACTCTAGGCCTGAGAGTTTGAATTCTGAAAATATAAACTCGGGGTTAGTGGAAGACTGTCTCCAAGCTGAAAAAATTGCAGCTAAATTTAGGAAACCATTTAAATAAAAATAAAAAGATAACCTTAGTTGTTTTGGGCTCTGGGTCTACCAGCTGTGCCAGTATCTCCTAACACAATGCAACCAAAGAGTTTTCTTTAAAAAACCTAAAAAGGAAGAAGGAAGACTGAAAACTTAATTTCAAAAATCTATACAAGGCTGCCAGGCCAACAAATAACCGTCAGGGTGACTTTGTTCCTCTGTTCTTTTAACATGGGAACCAGTGCAGAATGGCTCATACCCACAGTAGACAGGCCATTTACAGCAACAATCATGTCTCCACATCTGCACAAAGAAACAGAAACAGAAGCAGAATGTTACTATGTTAACTGCACTAAAAACATTACACCAACTGCTTAGCATGAAAGCCACAACTTTACCTGCTGATTTACTACCAATGAAGATGTACTCACTACTCTGAGAGACAATTATTAAGCCTACACTGGCTTTCCCTCGCTAATCAGGAATATGCCTGCACCAGTTCTCCCATGACTGGTAAGCAAACTTCAGGGACAAGCAGCATAACTCTCAAGGCAAGAGATAATTAGGTGAGTCAAAGTATTACATATCTGGGGACATAAGTGCATGGTAGAGCCCTAGCTTAGCACTGTGCAAGACTCTAGGTTCAAGTGCTAGTACAGCCCAAGTATATCAGTTGTGAGGTAATGCATGTGCAGAGTGCTGCTGCTGCTGCTGCTGTTGTCTGGAGTGCTAGGGATGGAACCCGGGGCTGTACACATGCAGCCGGACGTTCTACTACTGAGCTATGCCCCTCAGCCTGCTGCTCATTACTTTGACTATTATTTCTGTGTTCATTCTTGGAGCTCATACATCTGAGAATAAGACAGAGTAAGCCTCATCCTTCCTTTCGGCTAGCAGTACAGGTACAACTACCAGAAGTGGATGATGAATGGGAGAACTTTTCTCTCCTTGTAACTTTCAAAGTTATCATGAGTTTTGGTTGTTAGTTTACAACATGAACGAGTATGCTATTTTAGTGTTAACCTCTCCAGTTTCATTTTGTAAGTAGTTGACATGCAAATTACTAAACTAATGAACTGAAGCTTGGCCAATAACAGCTAACAGTATTTATTCATTCTAAGAATGATTTTTTTCATATTTATCAAGAGAGACTGATCTGCAGCATACTCCTTGTGAACGTTTTGCAGTGCTATTTAGGTGTCGCTTCCTTTGCAGACAGTGCCATCTCTCCATGTGCAGCATTCTTTCTAGTATGTCGCATCTACTTTTTAAAGAACTGGTCGTTCCATGTAGGCACTAAAAATTACCATCAATCACTTCTTCTCTGTTGGTGACAATCCCTTGACACATCTTCTCTTTCTTCTGGTGCCCGAGCTTTGAAATAGAAGAGGCTGCGTGCTCGCTAAGTGCTTGGTGTGTAGTGGTGGCAGTCAGCAGAAGCCTTAGTGGCGAGGGCTCCAAGCCAGACAGTCTTAGGTTTGAGTGCCAGTCAAACTTTCAGGTATTTGAACTTGGGCAAGTTTCCTACCCTTTCTGAGCCTTAGTTATCTTGTGTGTGAAAGAGAAATACTGTAATAACACATTTACCTCATAAAGTTAAGATTAAATAATGCATGTACCTCCTGGCACTGTGCCTGGCATATGATAATCTATCATACAATCATTCATTCATAAAATATTTACCGAGATTTTACTACATCTCTGTTATGGCAGTTAGGGGTACAACAACAAATGCAATAAACTCCCTCCCTCATGGAGCCTGTGTAAGACAGTGCCAGGCAGATTAGTTCTAAGGAGGGACGTTAAGCAGGGTCCTTGAGTGGCAAGACTGAGCTAAGGAGGTGGTATGGAAAAGCTGCTCTGAGCTCACTGTCACGTCACCATGTATACAATAAAATGACTCGGTTCAGTTCTGGGCATCAGATGAATAAAACACGTCTGTAAGTAACAAGATGGTAAAACTAATGCTTTAGTCTGGTCAGGGGTTAGCAAACTGTTTCTATTAAAAGCCAGGCAGGAGGTATCTTAGGCTCTATGAACCATATAGTCTCTGCCAGGACAACTCAAGCCTGTGCAGAAGCAACCACAGAATGAATGAGCATGGCTGCACCGCAATAAAGCTTCACCCACAAAAGCAGACCACAGGCTGGATACAGTGTGAGCCCTGAGCTAGGTCACACTCAGCATATCCAACACAAGTCACGTTATAACAAGAACAAGACTCACTTTAACCGTCCATCGTAATAAGCAGGAGTTCCCAACACGATGGTTTTAATGAAGAAAGGCTGATTGGTGTGGTTCTCTTCATATCCACCGACAATACTGAAGCCCCAGCTTCCCAAGTAGCTTCTCCGTAAAACTATATCATGGCAGCTATGAAGAGCACTGAGAACAAACACAAAAACAAACAAAGAAACATGGAGGCCTTTATAACCTGCTCATCTAAGCTATAAGGCCACAACATGCACGTACGCCTACACCTGCCATTCTTGGACACAAAGAAAGAGGGCTACTCTATATTTGACATTATTACCGTTGTTACTGTTACTGCAGCTAGGGGTGGAAGCAGAGGACGGAACCGCTAGGCAAGTGCCTTATTGCAAAGCTGTGCCTCCTAGGATGACTGCTCCTGACTGTCCATAGGCCGAGACAACTTGTATTTTTCTAACTTTTTCTAGTCTCTTCCCAAGTGAAGACATATACATAAACAGATACAAGCAGGAAGCTTAAATAAAGCTAGTTACAGAAGAAAGGTCAGAAAGTGTATAAAACCAATGTGCTGATAATTTGTGCACAGCATGGCCAATAACATCCTCCTGTCTAATAAACATTTCTGTCTGTAGGAGAAATTACAAAGTGATAGAAAAAAGGTCTAGTGCTGGTGCTCTTAGCACCCAAATGAAAGACAATGACCAACAGTGTGGCTTTCCAGCAGAAGGCAGAAGCTGGTGGTGTGGCTTAGTGGTAGAGCACTCCCAGCATTCTTAAGACTCGGGGTTCCATCCCCAGCACTGCAAATAATTAACTGAATAGTTACAAAATGATTTCCAAAAGTATCTTTTTAATAATAGTTTTTCACTATTAAGTGAAATTAGACCTACAGACATCTAAGAAAGAACTTCCTGTTTTTAACCTATTAAAAACAAGATTTCTTAAGAATGCTGATTCTGTAAAGCCATATGTACTTGTGTTTTAGTTTCTGAGTTCATGAATGATAACGGTCTTGCAGGGAAGCTTCTTGGGTGGACCAAGAACCCACATACTAACCTGGCTATTTAGAAACAGTTATTTCAGTTACTCTGAATCTTCTGCAAAGGGCAAGAGAGGAGCCCTCCCCACTCCAGGAAACCACAGCTGCTACTGTGCAGGTGTGAAATCCTGACGGCGGCCACCTGGCCACAGAGCAGGACACGTGGCTCTTGGATTTAAGTGTACACCACAGAGACCTCTGTGACACAACAGTGGCCTCTTGACCAATTTTCTTTCAGAAGAGGTGGGCTCCAGATCAGGTTCTATAATACTGCCCATTTCTCATCTAACACCGTTCTTACTCTGCCCAGCACAGCAGACCATGAAATGAACAAAGATAGGAACCCCTAAATTAGACTGGCTTTAATAAATGAGGATTTATTTATTAAAGCTAGGATGTAGCTGCCCTGCCGCCACCAGGAGAGGGACAGTGGCTCTGCTGAGCTCATGAGCACATGCACAGCCACGCAGCGGCCATGGGTGCTGCCTTTGCAGGTTTACACCGGCAGGGACAGGCCCAAGTGTCAGGTGGAGAACAGAACAAAATACGTGAAGCTCCTCTGAAGCCTGGAACCTCCCACTTCAGTGTGGCTCTGTAGGAGTTTAACAGCAACCATTTAACCCATATTTATGTCTCTGTGAGAAGAAAAAATTCAGTTTTGATGCATGGAATAAACATATACAATACAGTTAAATCATCTCTATTTTAAGAAAAGGAAAAAAAAAACCTAAAACGCAAAAACCTCTTTCCAGGTCCCTGCATGTGCGAGACATTAGTTCTATTCTAGTCTACACTTACCCCACCGTGGGTGTGTTAACTGTGTTACAGACTGATAAAGGTGCAAGTATGACTATTCCACTGCACAACAACAAAGGCATCGGACCAGTACCTTGGAAGCCCAAGCCACATGACCCATGATGGCGACCAACTTGCATCATACTCATTTTCACTGAAAGCACTTGGCAACTCCTCTGAGGTCTGAGTGGCCTCCTCAATAATCTGGACCTCTAGTGCTTTGAGGGCAACAGCCGGGGAAGCAGCACTGGCCTTCAGCATAGCAACAGCCTCACTGTGACTCAAGTTGGTCAAGTCAATGCCGTTGATATTCAGCAACACATCACCTGTTCAAGTGAAGAAACCAGAAAACTGACCTCTGCCACCAAGTGATTATTTCCCTATAATTCTTGTTTATAAATTAATCAACAAACACTAGTTCCAGTAACTCAGGTAAGGAGAGAGCCCTTTTAAAAAAATCTCTATATATTTTAAAACTGTAAAAGCAAGTCCAATAATGTAAGACATACTGAAACAATCACAATTTAAAATAACGCCATAATATTGAGCAAGAATTGTGACTTGGGGGCAGTTGATCCAACTGCAAGACCAAACCATTAGCTCGAGTTTGGTTATGTTCAGACCCCAGGCACGTTCACTTCTCTGCTGTGAGCCTCAGAGGTTTCTATAGTTCTTCCCAGTTCAAAAACCACCTCTTCGCTCTTTTTAACATTGTCTATTTCACATTTACACAGCTTTACACATAGAGATAGCCTTGCATAGTTCAACATGCCGGAACATGTACAGAGACAGCATCCATATCTGTGGGGTATATAATGAAATGGAACTTATGACAGGAACATCTTCCTTACTTAAGGAAGAAAAGATGTGTTGCTCTCTCAGTAATACAATGGAATGGCGATTAGATAAAAGCTTAGGAAAGAAAGGATTAGTTTTGGATAAAGTAGGTATTGTACAATAAAGCCTACAGAATGTGTTATTTGCCTAATTTATCATGTTTTTTTTATTATTAAAGCAAAACATTCTCATTGTAGAAAACATAATAAAGTAACAGGAAGTAAAATTATCTCAGATTCTACAACTGAGCAAATACCTTTTTTTAAAGACAGCAGCCTTACTGAGATATAATTCACACATCACCTGGTTCATTCAATTTAAAATATACAATTTTATGGTTATTAGTATGTTCAGAGTTATACAAACATCAACATGACCATTTATACAACATTTTTATCACCCCCTCAAAAACCATGCATCCATTTGCAGTCATTTCCCTTACCCCACCTGTGAGCGACAACCACTCAGCTACTTTCAGTCTCTTATAGGTTTATCTATTCTGGATGTTCCATAAAATGAAGACTTTCATTTAGCACAATGTCTTCAAAAATAATTTATACTGTATATTGTCTCAGTACTTTACTCCTTTTTGTGGTCAAATAATATTTCATTGTATGGACAGACCACATTCTCTTGATCTGTTTACCAGTAAATGAACGTTTGGGTTGTTTCCATCTTTGGGTTATTGAGAACAATGCCGCATGAACATGGATGTACTGGTTTTTACGTAGATGTATTTTTCATTTCTTTAGGAGTGGAATTGCTGGGTCATATGGTTTACCTCTTGGAGGAATTACCAAACTGTTTCCCACAGCAGCTGTACTACTTTGTATTCCCATCAGAAATTGTGAGGATTTCACATTTCCCCATACCCTTGCCAATGCTGTTACTGTTTGTCTTTCTTATTATAGTCATCCTAGTGGGTTGGAGGTGGTATCTCACTGCAGTTTTAATTCCCAATTCTCTAATAACCAGTGATGCTGAGCAGCTTTTCAGGATTTTTGGCCATTTGTTTATCTTCTTTAAGGGCTGGGGATATAGCTCAGTGGAATAAGCACCTGCCTGGCAAGCACAAGGTCCTGAGTTCAATCCCTAGTACCAAAAAAAAAAAAAAAAAAAAAAAAAAAAAAAAAAAAAAAAAAAAAAAAAAAAAAAAAAAAAAAAATATATATATATATATATATATATATATATATATATATACACACACACACACACACACAGCTGTTTATCTTCTTTGGAGAAGTGTCTGTTCAGATTTTGTGTCATCTTTAAATTGGGTTATTTGTATTTTTACATACTGAGTTGTAAAAGTTCTTTATATATTCTAGATTCAAGTCATCTTATGTTTTTGTTTTCTTGGCAGTATCCCTTATAGCACAAAGTTTTAATTTTGATGAAGTCCAGTTGATCTGTTTCTCCTGTTGCTTGTGCTTTTGTGTGGTATCTAAGAAACCACTGCTTAATTCAAGGTCATGAGGATTTACACCTGTCTTTTCTTCCAGAGTTTTAGGGTTTACATTTATGTACTGAAACTTATTATGGGTTAACTTTTGTCTATGGTGGTAATTCCTGGAAAAGTAACTTGTAAGGCTCAATTTTCTTTCCCTATGAACTAAGTAGGTCAAAAGACAGTGCAATTTTTACTATGGGAATTGTGGTTAGCTGTACCCTCCCTCCTATGCAAATCATATAGCCCTGAAAGGGAATGTAAATAGTGAATGAGTTTATTCCTAATACTAGGAGTGTCCTCTGCCTCAACTACTTTCTGAGTCTCCTTCTTCCTAGGTATTTATAAACAACATTTGTGTTTTAGCAAGATGGCTCTTTACAGAGTAGAGTATCTGCCGTAACTGCGTAAGCTTAAGTCTCCCAGAGTATCTTTTCCAAAATAAAAATAAACTGATAGTCTGAGTAATGTGAAAATTCTGGAACCATCATCACAGTTCAGCAATTCTGTTTCACACTGGGTATTTTCTTAACCTTACAGAAAGATGTTGTTTTCACAAGCAAGGGGCATTTTACAGAATTTTTAAAAACATGTTTAATAGGAAAACCTGTAGATACTCTAAAATGTGAGCTTAATTTGCAGGGATAAGAGGTGGCAGAATTACTCCTAACTCTACTTTACCTCTCTTAATCCTGCCATCTCGCGCGAGGCAGCCGTGAGGCGGCACGCTGGTCACAAAGATGGGCAGTTCCCCACTCTTACTTCCTCTGCCTCCCGCGACTGTCATTCCAAGCGATTCATGTGGTTCCTTCTTTACAGTAATATGTTTTTCTTGGCATGTAACACACTGAGTAAGATCCTAAAGCACAAAAGGAAAAAAACAGTGGGTAACGAATAATACACAGCTGAGGCACACGCAGCCTGAGCTATGGTGATAACTAATATGGCATGTTCTATTTTCTTTGCTTTTATTATTCCTTATTAAAGACTGAAAATAACAGATAGTTCCTGATAGTAACACTGTATATCCTGCCAAACTCCGGACCACTGCATTTTCATAGGACTATTTATGGAACTGAAACAAATTTAGAACTATCAACATGGAAGTCAAAGTTAGATAAACATATCATTTGTTTAATTATTTTGAGCTCCAAAACATGAGCAATTCTGTTAAAGTAAATAATGTTTTTGAGTTTAAGACTCTAAAGAAATCAATTTTTATCCCTATCTTTCTCCCAATTCTTTAAAAGTTAACAGAACAGTACAAAAGTGTAAATTTTGCTAACTTCCAGAAAAATATAGCCCTATTTTTGATCCTTACTGACAAGCATTTCATATGCTCAGTCATGAAGTCAGTGAAAATTTACTTCTAAAACCTTTGTGAAAAGCTGAAAGTACATGAAATAACCAAATTTTTGAAAAAGATGATACAAAAATAACCAACAAAGTAATATTCTCAGAGAAAAATTACTTTTACTAACATTTGCTACTATTACTAATTTCTGAGACACTCCTAAGAGAAAAAGAGAATTTATTTTTAAGAAAAAGAGAATTTAATACATCATTTTCCTTTTGAATTAGGATTTAGTAACGATATATACATGCAAATTAACATTAAAATAACAATAACATCCATTACAGTTTCACATATACATCACTAGTAATTTGGTTGTATTATTTCATTTAATCCTTGCAAAGTGCCGAAAGAAAATACTATTATTTGCTCCATTTTACTGATGTGGAAACAAACTCAAAGAGGTCATATAATCTGCCTCAAATTGTGTAACTGAAAGTAACCCGGTTAGAACTTGAATTTATGTGTTAAAAGTATGTACATTAGCTGAATATGATGTCTACATCTATAAATCCCAGCACTCTGGGAGGCTGATGCAGGAACATCAAGTTTGAAACCACCTTATCTGAGTTTGAAACTCAGATACCCTGTCTCAAAAATTAAAGAAAAAGGTTGGAGATGGACTCAGTGTAAAGGCCTTACACCCAATCTCTAAAACTGTGTGATGCACTGTATGTACATATTGTATATGTACCCACACAGGCAGAAAGTGTAACAGTAGCAGCTAATGTCTCTATAAAGTTCATCACATTTAGGGAATGTTGAAGATAATTATTTCAATATTGTAAAATAGAAATACATGAATTATATTGAAAATAGAAATACATGAATTATAAGTGCTACTCCCTATCTCACTATGCCACTGGAGCTCCAGAAATACATGATTTATATTTATAAATTATAAAATTTTCTTTAATGACATTATTTTAAAAAGCTGACATGCATTTACCTGTAATAGTGATATTTACCAACTTTCTAAAGTAGGCCCTATCTACCCTTTTAGGACCTGTAATCCATGTATGCTATAGGAACAGCTTGTACTTTTTGTTTGTTTAGTGCTAGGGATTGAGCCCAGGGTCTCTCACACGCTAGGCAAGCACCCTACCACTGAGCTGTATCACCTGTTCTACTTCCTAGAAAAGTTCTGGCTCTGCAAGCTTGTCAGCATCTTAAATCTTCTAGCTAAAAATATGAATGCATGTTAATATCCTTCAAAATCGAGCAAACACAACCTTATGAGAGCAGCTTGGGGAAACAGCTGTGAGTATGCGTACTTAAGGAGTTTCGCCCTTTAGATATTCACACAATGTAAGGATGGTTGTTTTATTGCTCTATATACAATAAATACATGGAATTTTCCCTCAGGAATCAAACCAAACTTCAGAGATTACATTTAGTACATTTCAAGGAACTAAGGGTCAATACCGTATGAATGTTTATTCAAGCAACTACTGAGATACACAGTGGTGAATTAATATACACTGTAGGTAATTTTTAATGATTATAACTGAGCAGACTTTTGATGAATTGTGTTTGTTTCCTCTGGGAGACCTTTATTCTACTTAATCAAGATTGGATATAACAAATGCAGTCTGTTAGCAGTAAGCAGCTAAATGATACATTCCATCCCATGGGGTTGTTCTAACTAGGCTTTGCAAAATACCTAGAAAAAGAGTCAAGTCAGCCTGCGCCTTAAAACATTGTTACATAAAATTAAAGAATTAGCAAAGTTATGACAGAAAAACAAGTGCACAAAATAAAAATGAAAATATGCAGAGTTCTCTATATGAATATTAGAACGATTAAGTATATTTTAAAAATGTCTTAAAAGTATAATGCTGCCAGACATCCATGTCTCATTTACTATTAAATTCACTGACTGAAAGATTCAATTAACAATTTTGGCCTATTTTAAAATTATATATGTATATATTATTTTCATATATATAAAAACCTTATAAAGCAAGAACTAGATATATGAAACAATTCAAAGTCCTTTTTCAAAACAGTAACTTTTACAGCGTTGTCATTATAAAGGCAAAATTATGGGCTTCCTTTTTATGCTTGGATTTTTTTGTTCGGAAACTAGAACAAATCTGTGGCTGTAATTTTCCTGTAGTATTAACTAAACCAAAAACCAAACACAACTGATGGGCACCGAACACTGTCTTTCAGTTATGCTTTCTTATGATACCAGTAACAGATTTCAAAGATAATTACTCTCTTAAATAAATAATTGAAAAGCTACTTTAGGAAAAATGGAGTTTTCTATAGTTTTTGAAGCAGATCAATAAGTAATTTTTGGTTAGTCAAGCAGTTTAATTTCACTTAAAGGGAAAGTAAGTGCTGAAGCTCAAAGTTAGTTTACACTTTGAGAGAACCGGGTGAGTATCACGTCGCTGTTACATCCCAGCCTGTTGAAGTTGAATTTAAATGAAACATTAAGTAAATAAAGGATGCTAAAGTACCACCTTCTTTTGAGTTTTGAGTGAGATAGCAAATTCTTCTGTTGAGAAATGACCTTGGAATAAATTAGAAAATCCATGACATACTGATTCTGAGGAAGCTGTAACAAAGCTCAAAGTGGAGATTTAAAATAACTTAAGATAATGTGTTTCTCTATGCTATAACACAAAAATATGTCATATATATATATATATATATATACTCATCAAAATGTATGATTTACGTTTAATATTCTCATCTAATTCATTTCTGAAGGCAACATGCTGAATTGGCACAGATAGACTTGCTAACTATGTTCCCATGACTCTTTTTCAATCATATAACCAGTGCTTACATTTAAATAAGCAACCCATGATAAACCTCACTTTCAATTAGGACCAAATAAGTAATACTTTTCTGGAAGAGCATACATTTCTAGTCAATCGTTTGACAGGGGCACTTTTGCTGCCAAGAAACTACCTCCGGCGGCTGAGGAACTAAGATAAAGGTGGCAAGCCATGGTTCACATCCCAAACATCTCTGTTCGTGCTTCCAACAGAGAACAGTCTGTATTTAAATCTCATACAAAAAGCCAGCACTCACATCTTATCAGCTTGTAACAATAACCACACCTCTGAGGATAGTAAAAGGCAAACAAATCCTTACCTTATGTGAGCTTGGTCTGTTGTGAGACAGTGGCTGTGTGTGGTGCTGGCTGCTGCCGTGAGTTCCTGCCTCTCGGACAGTGTTTCCCAGCTGGGGTCTCCCTGGTCTAGCAATTGTTAAATTCACCCTCTCTCCGCTGGCCTGGAGAATATACATTATCACTTGTCATTAATGATACTTATCATTTTAAAGATTACAGACAGTGAAATTTTATATACATTTCTCAATCACAGTACCAGGCCTCATCTGGCAGCTGGGAGAACAGAAGGAAGTTACAGTCTCTCTCTGTCTCTGACACACACACACACACACACACACACACACACACACACACTTAAATGCTAAATTATTTTAGAGGTTCATGACTACCATTTTAAATTTAAAATCCTGTTATCTATCTTAAATATAGATGCATGTCTACTACAAGTCTACAAGTCATTTTGTCCTTGTTTTTCAAGGTACAAGTCTTATTTACTTGATGCTTATTCTTGGTCATGACTACAATCCTCATTTTAATATTATAGACTGCTTTCAGAAATTGTGGTAAAGTACAAATCTCCCCCATGATTAAAGCCAATGTTAAGTAATCATTTTATTTTCAGTTCTTCAATTGAGAAATAAGTGACAGGCAGTTTTAGTAACCTACTACAAATTACCTGCTACTCAAGCATTTCATTAAACTAAATAGTTTTAGATTAGCTCTTCAAAATAACCAAAGCATTCTCCAAGGAGAGTGTAGAGACTTGAATAAGGAGTAATAACCAAGGAAGAGTGTTTAGAAACTTGATATATTTAAGATTCTGACACTTTGGATCATTAGATTACACTGTTGCGAAGTGCTGAACAGCTCCTTGGATTTTATTTCAATATATACAGGCATCTTTACTACCGTTTAACACCTTATAACTAAAGTCATCATTTCAACTTCACTTGAAAATAGTTTTTAACAAACCTATTAATGGAAGTAAATTCTTAATCTTTTAAGATGGCTGGAAAGACAAAATTCTGTGAATATGATGATGGAAGGGCACAAATACACATTTAGTACTTCACAGTGCTAAACATGGCAGAGGTCTCATTACAAATCTACAGTTTAATTAAAGAGGCAGAGGCAGGAGGATTACAAGTTTGAGTCCCATCTGGGCAACCTGGCAAGACGCTGTTCCAAAATAAAAAAGAGGGGTTGAGGCTATAGCTCAGTGGTAGGGTCTCCCCGGGTTCAAGCCTCAGTATTGCAAAAAAAGAAAAACAAAACTAGACATACAAATACACGATGCTAAATAATAGTATTTGTAATTCACGAGAAGCAAGTTCTGTTGCTGGGAGTATAAAACTGAAACGATCTTTTTGGAAGGAAGGTTAGCAAAATGTCTTAAACTGGAAAACAAAGCACGAAAATCTGTCAGCAGAGTGGTGATTAAGCGATGGTACATGTGTATTACATAGCTACTGAAACATCTGTACTTACTTTCACTTAAGGTGCCCAATACATACTGCTGAAAAAGAAAAAATTACACAGAATTTACAAGATGACATGTCTGTACTCTCTCCCTTTCTTCCCTGTGCACAGGGTCTTGCTCTGTAGTCCAGGCTGGCCTTGAACTCACAATCCTCTTGCCTCATTCTCCTGATTGAAGATTACAGGTGTGTATCCTGCAGCTAACTGACACATACCTTTTATACTCCAAAAATAGTAAAGACTTTCAATTAAAAAAGAAACCAAAAACTCTTAAATTGAGGAACTTCAATTTTCTACTATTTGGGAAAAATTATGTGACAAAATATGATGTAACAATTTATAGAAATCTAAATATAAAATATTATTAGGGAAAATTTCATTTCTACCTATACAGCTATATTTTCCACATTTGGGTTAGAAATTCAGTGAGGACTCTATTCGGGAATCTTCCTGCTTCATAAAGTGCACTGACTTCTACTTCAGTCAAATCCCGTAATCCCCCCCCCCCCCGCAGCATTCTTCCCAAGCTCCACTCTTACCAGAAGAACTGGTTTTTAACAGTGCAGCAGCTGGCCGATGTCCATGGGAATGGGTTCTAACAGTTGCCTTCAATTTCAGGGAATTTTAAAACACCCAATTTCTTTAAACCTCAATTCTATAAAGTGAGACCAATACCTGAATGTCTTCTCAGTGCAAGAAAAGAAGCTGAGACTTGTGCTTTCACTGTTATCTGATTGTGTGGTAAATACATTTTATCAAGCTGATGCTCAATTATATTAATGCCTGATTTCTTTTATATCATCTGCTGTGCCCACTTCACTAGAAACTTTTCAGCGTCACTATTATCCCTGCAGGGTGTGCCCCTGTCATTAACCGCCATGGCATGCCGCAGAGCCCACGGGTCTCCTCTGCATGATTTTCCAATTGATCTGACTTCATGCGCTTCCCGAAAACCTCCCTTCTTTCAGTAATGACTATCTCTTCACAGAGATACTGTATGACCAATTGTATGACATGCTTGAAGCACTTAAATTCCTTAAAATCTTTTTTGTAAAGATGGAGTCCCTTTAAGTTGCCAAGGCTCGTCCTGAACTCCTGGACTCAAGTGATTCTCCCATGTGTCTCTAGAGCAGCTGGGACTATAGGTATCTGGCTGAGACAAGTTATTCTTAACAAATACAGTTTTTTTTCCTACTTATGTGGTTCCTCAAGGGGAGTTACGACTCTCAGTTACTCACAATCCCAGTAGCCACAGCTCCTCTGAACCAAACTTTTCCCTTTGTTGAAGGCAGACACTGCAATCTATTTGCCTTACTAGGTGGAGCTCAGCGATCAAGAAAGAAATAGACGTGAAAGAGTAGATCCTGCACTGTATTAAAGGGATATAGTTTCTAGGAAAAAAATTCATCAAAACAAGAAAAGTTATTGTGTGGATTTTGAAGAATTTAGGTAGCTATGTGTGATTTTCCAGTGAAGGTCAAACGTCCAATGAATTCTGACGTTATGTGCCAATAATAACAAGCATGGATGGGTGAAAATTACAGCTCAGCCTTTGGCATTTACCTGGATGATCTGGGCGGCCAGCTCCGGTGTCCCATGCTTCAGGTCATGCCCATTGATGGCCAGCACCCTGTCATTGCTGCACAGCCTGCCATCCTGGGCTGCCAGGCCCCCTTCCAGCAGGTCAAGGATAAAAACACCTGGCTCATCTGTCCTTCGGACTAACTTAATACCAAGCTGTTCGCCAGAGTCCCGTTTATGAAGAACCACATGGAAAACCTCTTCCCGTGGAGAGCTGCCATCAGAATGGTTGTATGCTCGACTGCCAAAGCGTCTCTCTCGCAGCACAGTGAGATGCAGCGTGGTGCAGGGCTGGGAAAGAACAGCTCTGGCATAGTTATGAGACACATTGCTGATATCATAGTTGTTGACCTACAAAACAATTATGATCAATATGTGACAATCTCTTATTTTCCAATTTGTAGAAATGTCTGTATGACACTTGCAATGGAAATCAGTATTGTGGAAATGCTATACAAACAAACATTACTCACAAAGAAAACCTCTGTAAAGACATTTTAAAATGAGTTTCTAAAATTAACTTACAATGAGTAGAATCAGGTAGAGAATGATAGTTAGAATCACAGGTTTTGAAGATAGTCTTGAATTAGAATCCTTGGTTCTGCCATTTACTCACTGATAACCTCAGGTAGAATTTGTTTTGCGTGTTTCCTTGTCTGTAAAATGTGTTTACTGTCTACCTCACAGGATCAGCATGGGAAGGAATAAATTACATCAGCACAGAGCAGCTGCTAATGAAATACTACAGAAACTGAAATTCTGCTCAATCACAAACTTGCTTTTCCAATCAAATAAACTTTTTTTTTCAATCAAATAAACTTTAAGCCAGAGAAAATAAACTGTTTTAAGAGGCACATTCCAAGTACACAACTTTATTTTAGATGAGTAACTTTAAAGTAGAGAATAATGATTTCATACAACTTCTTTAGCATACAGTATACTATATATGTATAATAATGTATATATAGTATACAAATACTGTATGCTATGTGATTTCATTCTACTTCTTTAGCATACAGTATATATGTGTATATATATATTCTACACTAAGCATAATTCAATACTCATGTATCATTTACTTATTAAACTTTACAACTTTTAAATAATTATAGTGACCGATACTTGGATCTGTCAAATTGCTTCAAAAATACACCCAGCTTCAATTATTTATCTAGTACATGAGCATATTTTTATTTTTTATTTAAGACAGAGTCTCCCTGTATTGTTCCATCTGACCTGAACTCTCTATACAGCCCAGACTGGCCTCAAACTCACAGTGATCCTCCTGCCCAGCCTCCCAAGCACTGGGATTATAGGTGTGCACCACCACATCCAGCATGAGCATATTTTTAGCATTTATCACAATTCAAGTTCTTCTCTGACCTGGTCTGAGATGACCCACATTCTCTGAATATCTGTAATGGTACAGGCTTTGGGTTAGGTGTTGATCACCTGAAATTCTTCAATCTTTCATATAAATTCATGGTAAGAGGGGCCCCCATTTCTTATTTATCTGAGATTGACAATTTTATCTTTGGGGTTTTGTTTGTTTTCTGGGACTGACAATTTTGAACATCACTAATGAGTTTTGTTGATTTTGACTTGATGTTTTAGAATTCAATCAAATTCATAGCTGTCACACATGAACTTGCTACATCCGCAAGTCTGCAATATCCATGCATTTAGTAGCTATCCAAGACCTTGACAGGAATGTTGATCAACACAGAGTCAAGACCAGAATTTCCAGGTAGTTTTAAGAAAACCAGGCAGACATGCACTCAAAGTTAAACCAACGTTCTGGCCATTTAGCTAAAAGCTACCTACATTTAGATTCAACTTTTCCACTTTGTATTTGGGCATATCACAAAAAAACAATAAAATATCTGGCTGAAATCCTGTAAAATTTTCCAGCCATGTGCAAACACCGCCTCACATTTTCTTTGTGAAGTAGGTTGAGATATCTACAACTGGAAAAATGATTCATCCTCCATAGATGCATAGTTGCCAACAAAATTCAGAGAAAGTAGAGACCAAATGAAATACCATTTATTGATTTTGTAAAATAGTATTAGTGTGATAAACTCCATCACATTTTGGGCCAAAGGTGTTTTCTACCAATGTGATCAACACTTTACTTATTATTTTCCTTCAAAGTGAAAATGTCTGAATTCTTGATGATTCTGATCAAACTAAAGATACTCATTTTTAGTAATGTTCTAAAAGTTGTAGTATGTTTAATAATGCCATTGAAAAGTATAAAATACCATTTTTTCCTCCAAAGCTGCTCAAATGGCTGCATATAAATCTTTCTCTACAGAATGCCAAAAGACCCAATAAGCATATGATCCTTTCAAAAGAGTCTGTTTCATAGAACAATATATATACATGTCTATATCTGCATTTAAATGTGAGGAAACCCAAGCTACCCACTGTTAATTACATGAAGTTTGTTAAAACCACAGCTTAACTCTCTGGTCTTCAAGTGAATCATCTTACTGCTGCTTCGGGATTTTCAAATTGGTTCGCTGTATTATTCATCCAGCTTAGACAAAGTGGGAGGTAGTAAACACTGCCAAACAAGCATCTTTCCAAGTATTTTATTTTTGAATGACTGTAAATACTTCTCTGTAATGTAGGTGACTATTTACTGGCTCCAACACACCGGTTAGAAGCCAAGCAGCAGTCAGGGCGCACAATGGGAGAGACTCTGTGAATCCATTAACCAGGTGATGTGTTCACTATTTATCAGCTTGCATCACTGAACCAGATTAAAGACTGTCCTTATTGGAGTTATCAGTATACACGTCTCCGTAAGCAATAGGAATGCACTGGAATTTCCATAATGCAGATTTTATAACTTGGGTTAGTGCCCCAAAGTATGGTTGATTATTTTGGATAATTATGATTTTATTTGAGGCATAAAGATTCAGTTATATTACCAAGCAAGAGGGTAAAAAGCTCACTGATGAAATATATTTGTAAACAAAAACCAATCTCAATGACATTTTAAAAAATATAAATGAAAATAAAGCCTTTGTTTTTACCTTTAAACTTTAGAAAAAAAGAATGAGAAATGTATAAAAATGGTAATACTTAATGCTGTCATACTGCCAGCAGCAACAAACAAAAGGCTAAAACAACTGTACACTGAAATTATGGCTAGAAAGGTGAGATGTACAAAAAAGATAAAACACTGTGTAGGCTGCAAAAAGGGTTCTCTTGCTCTCCTGGCCTTGACCACCAAGCTGTGGAGAGGCCTGGGAGAGAAAGAAACTGGCTGTGCGATTCCCCCACTCCATGCAAAATAGGACAGCAGTTTGGAAATAAGGAGGTCAGGTAAGGTGTGCCAAAGCTGTGCCAAAGCTGGCCCCTCAAAGCTGTGCCAGCCTCACACAGCCAGGATATAGAAATCTGATTTTACATAAACTGATTCAGGTATGCTTTCTGTACGCTTCTATTTCCTCTCAATATCTGACAATATAGCACAACACAACACAACACAACAAAAATACTGCTTCAAATTTCATTCTGTCTGTTATGCCAGGGGCCATGAAGGAAGGTTTTGGGCTTACGTGCTAATGTGGAAATAACATACCATGATTGGCAGCACACAAATGGCATGGGAGGAAAACCCAGCTGCCCTGGTGGCCAGTCTCCCACCTCATTCCCAAACCTGAAGATTTCAAGAACAAAAACTTTTAATTGTTTCTCATTTTGCTTTGATAAAGGAGATGGTTATTCCCGTCAGGATGTCACAACCAAATCCACTCTTCCATCAGCTCAACAAGTATTTCTTGAACACTTATTAAATGCAATGAGAAATTTGTAAAAAATCCACACCAGCATAGTTATAGTCACCAGAGAAAGACTGTGCACATTTGGGTAAAACATTTAAACAATTTACTATAATTATGTGCCAAAAGCAATAAATGCTATCAGCAATTCCACAAGTAATTAAGTATTGAGGAGGGATCCCAGGGGGCATGAATGGATGAACAGAGCTTTCTGGATGAAGGTGGACAAACTTGGAACACAAGAGAAGGGCAGACTGAAATGTGGGAGTGAGCTGTCCACAGGAAAGCAAGAGGAATCTGTGTCTCACTCCCCACTAGACCGCACACATTCCATGAAGACAAGGCAGTATTTTGCTTTTAATTGTATCCCTAGCAATAGTGCAGTGCCTAGAACACCATAAGAAATGAACAAACCGATATGGCAAGCACCAAAGAAAGTGCTAAGATTGCAGAATGGACCACAAAGCACGGGGACCTTGACTATTAGTCAGAAGCCCCCGCTGCTGGAGCCAAATCTTTGCAAGGAGAATAGGTGATAGCTATATTAACTTGGCAGTGCTCATGTCAGGTTCTAAGGAGGAGAGCTTGGAGTAAGACTTCCTGAAGTATTCTAGTAAATTAGATATGATACAGTGCAGGCCTAGACTAGAAAGGTAACAGGGAACATGGAAGTAAGAAGTAGTATCAGCAGATCATAGTGAAAGACTAAACAAATTCAAGGAAGGAAGCGTCCTCTGGCTTCAGTTGCTAGAAAACCCTTTTTCTTGTTCTTGACTATTTCTTTTCTCTCAAAGAAGTTACCCATTTTTAGAACTTCAACTACTGTCACACTGATTCAAATGTCCAGGCCAGTCTTCAATAAACTGCAGTCCTGTGCAGTAGAACCCTTACCACCTGCATCCTCTCAGTCTGAACAAGTCCTCTAATAAAACACCTTATCTCACACAACTTTTTTGGGTAATATCTGTCTCTCTTGGAATGAGGTTACTGAAAGTGCAGTGTCAGCATGCTGATGGTGCACTGGAGAGTCATTGCGAGATGGCTGTTAAGACTTCCGTCTCTTATCTCAAATTCTCTAAACAAGGCTAGGGATCTAGCTCAGGGGTAGAGTGCTTTGTCCAGCATGTGCGGGGCCCACATTCAATCCAGCACCAGGGAAGGAATAACTATCAGCAGTTAGAGCTTGTCTGGTTGTTTTTCTTTGACATTTTAGTAACGTAGTAGTTTACAGAAGGATACATCAGACAAGAAGTTAAGAAATGAAGATGAAAACTAAGTGTGAAATAAACCCACAGAAGGAAATTTCAGCCAATGTAAATGTCACTTGGAACAGCCAGTCACGGAGTACAAGCCAGAACTCTCTTGCAAGCCCAGAGAGCCCAGCACTGTTTACAGTCACAGGTGGGACTGCAAAGTAAGGTGGGAAGTTTGTGTTCCAGGAATACGGTGAAATGGGAGAGATCAAAGATAAACTCTGTTCTCTGCATATAAAAACATCAAAACTAAATTTTATATAACTCAGGTTTCGTATTTCAGATTTCTCAAATTTAAACTTATAAGAACAAAGCACAAGTTAGCAGACATAATAATTAAAACCAATACCTGAAGAATCTGGTCTCCAGCAAGGAGTCTCCCATCTCTGGCGATGATCCCGTCCCTGTAGACTTCTTGGATGACAATGTTAATGAGTGGCGTTTCATTGCCACCCACGATGCTAATTCCTAACTGAATGTACGGATTAGATCTGTGGATTTCAATGGTGGCAATTTCTCCTTCTGGTAAACTAAGTGGCTGTTGTGTAGCTGCCAAGTTAAAAAATGGGAGAGGAAGAACAGATACAGAAACAAAGTTTTACATTCTGAGTCTCTCTGGGTAAATCAGACACCTCATGCTGACATGCAGATGATTAACAGCTAAACAATACCACTGGGTAAGAAGCAGAATGACAAAAACAAGACACTGTTAAAATGCTCTAGCCGGGCATGCAGACTCTGGGCTTGTTGTAATTCTAAAACCTGTAGGCTGAGGCAGGAGGGTCATCAGTTTGAAGCCAGGCTGGACTATAAAGTAAGTTCATGGCCAGCCCAAATTATCTAGTAAGACCCTGTCATGGGAAAAAGAATTCCAAAGGTCATCCATAAGTAACTAATAAATGGATCACAACAGGTCAGCTCAGTGGGATGACTCAGTGATCCGACGAACATTAACAGAAAGTTATCTTGTTCTTGCTCCATACGATAAGAGAAAGTCTGAATCACCAAACAAGTACAAACAGTTCTGGGCAGCAGAATGTAAATTTTGGTATATAAACTCCCAGGTGCTGAGAACACAGCCATATCAAGCTCCTAAGAAGAGGTGGACCTGGAACTAAGTCTCAGGAGGTTAAAAGGGTCACACCCACAGCAATAAAAATTTGAATTTGTTAAAAGAATTGGTAGTCTGTAAGAGAAAATGATTTCTGAAAATACCTAGGGCCAACTACCAACATATAGCCAAGATCTACAACTACAGGTTCTGCTTGTTTCCTACGAGGGTGGGCAGGCAGAACAGCGGCTGCTCTGAGTATGACGTTACACAGTCTGCTCAGAGTCACAGCCTGCATTTCCAGTCACTAGCTGGCTGTATGAACTTGATCATTTCATCTCAAGCTGCAGCTTTCTTACATTCTTTAAAAAAAACCCTCCTAAAGTTGTTCCACACATTTAATTAATTAGTTCACAGAACGTGCTTATCAGTACAGTATCTGACACAGAATAAGCACTGAATCTGCGCTAGTACTTTTGGTTGTGCTTGATGATGTTGATTTTGTTCACTGAGAGTAAAACAAGTTTCTAAAGCACATACACCATGACTATGGTAGTAAGAAGCATGTGAATGACTAGTGATTCACGGACTTCAATAGAAAAAGTGCTGAGGACGGATTACCTTCCTCCATGGTAAGACTTATATTTTATTTCTAAAATGCAAACTGCTAAACTGTATATGGAAGAGGGTGAAATGACGTGGTATCTCAATAACATAATTTTTAAAAAGAGGACTAAGGTACATGTTGGAGGACTGCAGGGAAGGAAGGCAACAGGAGAGAGGAGGTACACAAGAAGGGCGTGGACTGCACATACCGTCAGCGCCGGTGCTCTCCTCGAAGGCAGGGTTGTCCAGGCCGGGCTCCTCGGGACAGATGGGGACACATGCTAATGCTGAGCTCCGCTCAGTGGGCACTGCGCCTGTCCCCATCCCTGAACAGCCTGTCTCAGGGGACAAAGTGCCTGGAGGATCTGCTACAGTGGATCCACTTTCATTTTCAATCTCTGTCTGAGTTTTACTAGTTTTCCTTTTCTCCAGGGCAACTCTCCGATGAGAAGCTCCAGGACACCTATTGAGAGTATCAAGTAGTTTCCGGAAGATTTGAAAAGGAAAAAAAAGGAGGGTGTGAATTAGTAGCTTATACCTCAAAACAAGAATAGCAATGGCTTCTCTAAAAAAAAACCTAGAAGTACTCACAAGCAGTATGCAATCCTGATCCTAATCTCTACTAACTTCTTACCACTCTACACAGCAAATTAAAAACAAAAGCCATTGTCATGTACAGTGATTTGATAAATACCTCAAACAATACTTCAGCAAAAAACCATATTCAGGTATATAATAGTCACCAGAAGACACCCCAACAGCTCTCTCTGTACTGCAAGAATGATTCCGGAAATCGCAGTATGTCACCCTTCTTACGGGTGAAATATCTCAAGCAAAGGAGTGGCAATTAGCAGTCTTCTTCCATTATAAACAGTGGTGCATCTTTAGACCCTGAGTAGCTACAAGGCTGACTTACTCTCTGTGAACGCATTACACACTCATTTATCAGTGGGTCCCAGTACATCTGAAGCTTTACAACTTGTAGTAAGGCCCAGTAAAGGGCCAAGTAAGTTTTGACAGACACAGCAGACAAAAATATATCTCTTACGCTATAAAATTAGAATTGCAGTAGTGGCATTACAGATACACTGTAAGCTGAAGAATAAACTCCAAGTATACTTGGAAAACATAAGCATAAAGAACTGTTAACATGCTTGTTTTTATTTACATAAGTGAACAGGAAGAGCACATGAGAGCTTGTTTTAATTAATGACCAATGAAATGTTTAAATAAAAGCTTTACATAACAGACATGAGGAGCGAGGTTCAAGGGCCAGCTCCTCATCCTTGACTGGAAAACGTGACCAATACTGCTCCATTTGAAGAGCTGGAGGAAGAAGACACAAGACTGGCGAAGAAGAGCTACCTCCACCCTTGGGAGCGGTGGGCGGCCCTAGCCCATAGGCTGAGTGTGGCAGCACATTGAATGACAGTATTTTAAAAAATCCAACGCTTCTAACAAAATGAAACACAGGATTTGATTCACTTAAAACTGAAAGCTCCCCCAACTATAAAAATAGGATTTCCCACATGAACTAAACCTTTAAATCTTATATTTCAAGTTGTGAAAAGGAATGCTCAAAATTCTTCTAATCACTTTTCTTCGTCACCTCTTGTTTTCTGTACACCTTATTAAGAAGGGTGACAACTGATTTTCTTTTCTGCATTGTTGGGCAGCACTTCAGCGAATGTTCTGGCAAAAGTCTAACAAATATTTTGGAAAATTAGGTAATGGAAAATGTTACTTTTCTCAGCTTAATTAGAAATCCATTTTTACAGTATTTTACTCCAAAAACAAAACCAATTTTCAGACAAAAACTAGACCATAAAAATATTGGGACTGAAAAGATAAAGATCTCATTTCTAAAACATATCATACACAAATATCCATGTGGGTAAAAACTAGTCTTCAGTGGAAAAAATAGATCAGGGACAGGAAATGAAGGAAATATAAACACAATGTGAACATCTGGGAATTAGTTAAGAGCTTTAACCTCTTCCACCCTCCCTGACTAAATAACTGCAGGCCTATCTTAGGGTTTTTAAATATATAAATCAACTTTAGGTAAAACTGCTTGAGAGGTGAAGACACAAGAAAACATATTCCCAACAAGTCAGCAGATTGTTAACAAGACTGGGAAATTGCCAATATTCACAGGAAAGATATTAAAAATGACACCATGTAAAAATGGTCTCATCCAGCATGCCAGCAGAAAGGCTACAGACAGAACCTTTGGGCCACCTGGGTACACTATGATACAACTATGAGGAGGAAGAAGATTCTGAGAGAAAGACTTCATTCAAACTTGACCAAGGGAGATATAAGTATCAACAAAGCAAAAGTGGCCAATAAAACAATCTACAAAGAAGGACCAAACAAGATATGGACTAGGAAGTGTCAGTTTGATTTGGCAAATAGAAGGTGATGTAGTTTGGATCTGAAATTGCCTCCAAAAGTCTATGTGTTACAGTGTTGATCTTCAGGCTGTGGTTCTACTAGGAGGTGGTAGAAGCTTTTAGGAGGTGGCATCTGGTGGGAGGAAGTTATGTCATTGGGCTACACACCTGCAGAGGATACTGGGACCCTAGATCTTTCCCATCTCTTTGTTTCTTGGCCATGAACTGAATAGGCCTCTGCCACAGGTACCTGCCATGACATTCAGGTCCAAAGCAACAGGGACAAGCAACCACGGACCAAAACCTTTGAAACCAGGAGCCAAAATAACCCTTTCCTCCTTGTAAGGTATCTGTCACAGCAGCAGAAGCTGACTCACAGAGGCCTGGAAAGAGCCTTTTTAGGTGATGGGGCAAAAGCCCACACTACAGTAAAAACATGTGTGTCAACATAACATGTACATTCTACAAAAACTAAACACTAAAATTATGACTGAAGGGAAAAAGAAGGTCAGGACAGCATGTTCAAAATCTGAGCACGTGGTAATGGGGAATGGTTGCTAAGGGGCATTGTTTTTATTGAGTGGAAATGTTCTAAATTAGATTGTGATGATGGTTATAAAATTGTTACTATACTAAAAATCACTAAGCTGTACACTTAAATAGGTGAGTTTTACAATATGTGACATTTATAGTAATAAAGCTACTAAAAAAATTGTTAGAAATGAGTAAATCAGGGCAGGCTTAGACAGAGGAAAGGGCATGACCAACAGAGAGCTCAGAGCCATGACCTTTCTCAAGTTTGTATCACTTGGAACTGAGAGAAAGGAAAACAAATGAACAGCAAAACCCAGCATCTATGGGGTGCACATTCTGAGCCAGTCACTGTGAAATGACTGCTATGTGCATCATTTCACTGAGTCTTCATAATAAACTCTTATTAAGTTGTTTTTACAAGTGGGAAGCTCTGAGGCTTCACTAACGAGGACAATACACCTAACTATTTAACTGCACAGCTCAAATGCATACAATCTCTGGTCAGATTTCAATTTTACCATACTAAATTCACTGATGTGGAATTTTTTTCCCCTTAAGCCTTACAGAAACGTAAACTGGATTTATTCTACAGACTTGTTCCTACAAACACAATCACAGAATGTTAGAGCTGCAAGGGCTTAGTGATCATTAAATAAATAAACCAAACCAAAATCCCATGTATCGTTGCAAATGGAATACTTAGCAATAACACATGCTATAACCCGTACTGGAAGAGGCAACTTGGTTTATTTAAGCAAGTAACTCAGTGCAGTAGGCTACTATACAGCTATTTAAAAGAACAGAAATGCACATTATATTTAATTAGATCAGGGTAGGCATGTGCGGAGACTGTCTGTGCAAGCTCTGTGGCTGCCATAGGCTAAGGCTCCACTTCCCCAGGAGGGATCTCTAGATGCAGGTGTGTTTTTAAACTTTTCTTAAAATAAAACTGAAGGGCTCATGCAGTAGCAAAGGGCAAAAGAATGTTTCCTTTCCTGCTGAAGGCTATGTGTTGATTTCCATTATTTTAGCCTCCTTCATGGGGAAAATGTGCCTGCCTATGGACTAAGATGATTTATGCTAGATCAACACCACTGCCCTGGTAACAACTGTACCTGATCTAATTCATACCAGGAATTCATATCATATGGTATAACAGAACACACTACATTATACAAAATCAATAAAAATGGCTCATTGGAGATAGCTGAGCAGCCTCTCCTCCACATAAGCAATGTAAAGACCAGAAGAATACATCACAACTATTTCTGAACTCCAGCAATTAGTCAAAGGATTACAGCAGTTCAAAGTAAACATTTAACCTGCTAACAGTTCACCCCAGCTTCGCTCAGGCAGCGCGTTTGTTTATGATCTGACTAACCCAAGCATTGCTCGGGCGAATGTTATCTCAACCAGTTGATTCTTCTATAGAACAAATTTTAAAAAATTGTTTTCACATTTCCTATTATATTATCTTATAAAAATTAATGACAAATACAATCTTTGTTCATTCTGTATATAAATAACAGGACTGCTAAGTGCTTAAGAAAAGCAGCATGTTCTCAGGGAGAACAGAGGCTTGTGGCATTTGGACATACCCCACTGCTATCACAACTGCTCAGAGCCACAGCAGACTGGAAAGGCAGGCAGGGACAGCCAGGAACTGCAGCCACTAGAGAAGCTGATTAAAGCACCTTCAAACCCCTATGTTCAGAGAACTGCCAGCACTCTCAACCTGTCTAATGGTTCCCTGGAGATTCCACTTTCAAGGGTGTCTGACTTACAGCCTGCTGTAAGTCAGCATTTTCACATGGGGACATTTGTTGAAGAAACAAACACAAAAACAGTGAGTTGTTTAAGACTGTGGCTGCCTGAGGAAGACACAAAGTTTAAGAAAAGCTAGCGAATAAAATATCCACAAAGGTTCTGCTGATCCAGGGCAGGAAAAACCTAGGAAGGCACTGAGCTCTCTCTGGCTAATGCTGAAGCTCTGTGCAGAGGGGAGATGAAGGCCGAGGCACAGTGATCTACTGCTCTGAGTGTGGACGGTGTGGTGCATCCCACTGTACACACTGAGGCCTTCAGGAAGGTTGGGTTTTTTTTTTTTTTTTTTTTTTTTTACTAGTTTCAGGGATTAAAGGAACCTGTTCAATCATTAGCTTAGCAATGAACTAAAATTTTATAGAATTACTTCAAAAAGTCACAAGCAAACAATAATGCCAAAGCAACCACAAATGCTGATGAGGAAAGAAGAAACTTTCCAGAGTTGTTCAAATCTGTTATCTAAAGTTTCCAAGGTTCAACACAAAATGAAGAGATGCTCAAAAAACCAACTGTGGTCCATACCCAGAAAAAACGTAATCAAGACTGTCCCTGAAAAGGCAGACACTGATTTATCAGATAATGACTCAAGTCAACAATTTTGAATGTGTTCAAGATGTAAAGCAAAATACAAGACTACATTTCACCAAAAAGAAAGAATAAAGAAATGTAAGCAATAATAGAGAACTGAATAGAAATTTAGTTTAAAAAGTACAGAGAATATAAAAATTCACTACAAAAGTTCAATAACAGATTTGAACAGGAAGAAGAATCAGTAAATTTGAAGATAACTGAAACTATCCAGGCTTAGGAACAGAGAGAAAAATTAGTAAGTTAAAAGAAAAAAAAAGAACCACAGGGTCCAGTGAAACATCAAGAGTATCTACCAACCTACCTCCTTACCTACGTATGCACGTATCTATCATGAGTCTTACAAGAAGGAAAAGGAATAGAAAGAATACTTGAGGAAGAAATGGGTAAAACCACCAAATCTGATGAAAAATGTTCATCTCCATATCTGAGAGGCTTAACGAACTCCACATGGGAAAACCAGGAGGTAGCAGGATCCACACATAGAGATACCTCATGATCACATTGATGAGACAAAGACAAAGAATCCTAAAAACAGCAAGAGAGATCGGGGATATAGCTCAGCGGCACAGCGCTGCCTGGCAAGCACCAATGTCCTGAGTTCAATTTCCGGTACAACCCCCCCCCAAAACAAAAACAGCAACAGCAACAGGAAAACAACTCCACATATGGAAAAGACCCTCAGTAAGATCTTACTGGTTTCGCTTTAGAAACTAAGTTAGATGGTAATGAATGAATGACACAGTCAAAGTTCTAATATTAAGCTGGGCATGGTGGCGCACGTCTGTAATCCCAGCACTCGGGAGGCTGAGGCAGGAGGATTGTTGCGAGTTCGAGACCAGCCTGGGCTACAAAGTAAGCTCAAGGCCAGCCTGAACTGCATAGCGAGACCCTGTCTCAGAAAGACCAAAAAAAAGTTCTAATATTAAAAAAAATTTTTTTCAAGTAGAGCAAAGAGACAATAACCAACACATCTATATCTAGTAAAATTATACTTCAATACTAAGAGTGAAATTAAGACATTATTGAAGAGCTTATTGCCAGCAAAACCTATCCTGAAGAAAATTAAAAGCCATTCTTTAAGCTGACATAAAGGGTACTACTAGACAGTTGTCACCTGAATCCATGTGGAGAAATAAAGACAACCAATGAAGGTAGATAAGCATAAAAAGACAGCCTAATAATATTTCCTTTTATTTGCAACTTTTTCCTACCTGGTTTAAAAGACAGCTACATAAAGGGCTGATGATGAACCTTTTAGAGCTAGCAATGATAATGCCCACTGTGGCATGCGTGCCATAGGTTTGCCACCACTGGTATAAAGCAAAAATTATAATCCTTTGCCAATGAGCATACAATATATAAATGTGTAATTTATAAACAGCAACTGTGAAGAAGGGGGAGAGAACTGAAATATATACAATCACATGTCACTTAATAATGGGGAAGTGTTTGAGCAATGTACCATCAAATGCTTTTGTCATTATGCAAACATCACACAACCCCAGATGGTGCAGGTCAATCACCTGAGGGGGCTTCTGGACCAATCAAGAGCCACAGCAAATGAGACACATGGGCTGCTGATGGCATACACAGAACATGGTTTTAGAGTAGACTTTCCTTTTAACAAATAGGAGTATATGCTATAACAATAGCGACAAATACTGCAAGGACATAAAGCAGTAACAAGCCGTTTGTTATTACGTACTGCACTAACTGTACATGGTATACTTTTGTATTAAGACTGGCAGTGTAGTTCGGTCATGTTTATAACAGCATCACTAAACACATGGTAATTAGTATGACACTATGATGGTACACCAGCTATATCAAAAGCAATTTTTCAGCTCCATTATAATCTTTGGAGAACACTGCTGTATATGCAGTTCATCGTTAATCAAAATTTATGCACTGCATTACTGAACAGGTACAGTTCTTGTATTTTGTTTGTGATGGATAATTTTACATGAGTAAGAACAAGGTGTCCAGACTGACACTTTCTGGGCAGGTATGAGAGTTCTCAGATGAGCGTGGCAGTGAATCAGCGGACTCAGTTAACAATTACAGGGTCGACCATCCTCTGTGATGTGCTGAGCACCACTCAATCCACTGAGGGCCTGAATGGCCAAAGAGGAGGACTCATCTTCTCCCTGCTTCAGTGCTTGGGGGCAGATACCCCGTTTTAACTTCTCCCACCCTAAGATCTGGGTTATTATTAACTTGCTTGACTCTCAGACCTTCATACTCAAACTCAATTGTATCACTGACTTTCCTAAGTTTCCAGCTTGCAGACAGCATTCTGTGGGACTTTTAGCCTCCATAATCTTGATTGAATTCCTCATAATAAATTTCGTATTGGTTCTGTTTCTCTGGAGGACTCTAATCCACCAGTGAAATTAAGCTTGTATTCATTTGAACCAGGCTCTTATAAATTAAGATGTTAACTGCAGTCTCAGGATCACCTCTAAGAAAGTAATTTTAATTAGAAAAAAGATATGGAAATGAAAATGGTATATTAGAAAATACCTTCACAGAAAAGCAGCAAGTAG
Source organism: Dinomys branickii (assembly GCA_004027595.1). Lineage (NCBI taxonomy): Eukaryota > Metazoa > Chordata > Mammalia > Rodentia > Dinomyidae > Dinomys > Dinomys branickii. The sequence continues at coordinate 64,365 of PVLD010007772.1, forward strand.
AGGATTTTAAAAAACAAAAAGAAATAAGACACATAGGAACAGCAAAATGGAGACATAAATCCTACCTTATCAGTAATTAATGCCAATGCACTGAGTAAAAGACACTGACTGGCAGGATGGGTTAAAAAACAAGACATGATCCCACTATATTGTATGCCGTCGACAAGAGTTGTAACTCAGATTTAAACATACAAATAGCCCAAAAGCCCAAAAGTAAAATATGGAAAAATATGTATCATGTAAATGCAAACAGTAAACAAAGAGACCTAGGTGAGCATACTAGTTTCAAAGAAAACAGATTTTAGAACAAAAATTCTTTCTAGTGACAAAGAATACTTTATAATGATAAAAGAAAAGCTTGACCCATCAAGAAGATGTAACAATTATAAACACAAACCTATCAAGCAACAGAGCCTGGAGACACACTGATGCTGAAGTGAGAAACAGTCAATTCGACAATAATGCAGGCTTCAACTCTCCACTTTCAACAATGGGTAGAACAACCAGACAGAAGAAAAAAGACAATAAAGAGACTAACAACACTATAAACAACTCTAACAGACATCCACAGGACATTTCACCATGAATAGCAGAATACACGTTCATTTCAAGAACAATCGGAACATTTGCCAGGATAAATCATGTAGTAAGCCACTTTAAAAAAACCTCAATAAAGTTTAAAGGATTGACTAATACACATTACGTTCTCCCATAACAGTTAACTCAAAATGCATCAAAGTCCTAAATGGAGTAAGTAAAATCAATAAAACTCTTAGAAGAAAATGTAGGTGCAAATCTTTGTGACCTTGATTAGACATTGGTTTCTTAAACAGCACAAGCCAAGAGAAAATAAACTGGATTGCATAAAAATTAAAGTTGTTTGTCCTTCAAAGGGCATAGAAAATGAAAAAAATAGCTGACGGAAAGTTAGTACAATAGAAAATCTTTAGCACAAAGTCTTTACTTGTTGAGATCTTTGTTAGTTCACCAGATGGTTGTTTCTCTCAAAAATTCTAAATCTTGCCACAATGCAGGACATAAATTAACAACAAAAATTAATGTTTATAATTACCATAAACTTTAAATGTTAAATTGTTGAGAGTGATGATTTGGGGATGAGAGGTAGAGGAAAGTGGGAGGAATTTTCTGTGACTGACGCTGATTGACAGAACTGAACAAAGTAGTAATTAAAATGTCACATAGTATATGAAGTACAACATACAAATATTTTAAAGGCTTCCTTTCTCCAATCAAACTGGATTATTGCTTATGCTTTAAAAAATTCTTTACTGTCGTACTAGTGTATAATGAGTTATTAGCAGTTAATTTTACTTACATATACATTCATCTTTCATAAATACTTTACTTTTATCTATAGGAGAAAAACATCAGCACTTCTCAAACTCAAATTTTTTAAAAGAATGCCATTCAGGCTGGATGTGGTGACACATGCCTGTCACCCCAGCAGCCTCAGAGGCTGAGGCCAGAGTATCACAGGGCTGGGGATGCAGCTCACTGCAAAGACCCTGGACTCAATCTCCTGTACTGGAGAGAGGAAAAAAAGTTGTTCAAGTTGGGAAGGCAAGCGCACACTTGAAATCATCACATTTATGCAAACTACTATTAATATGCCATTTCCACCAGTACCTTTTTTTAATTTTAATTTTTTTGTTTTTATGAGACAGGGTCTCACTCTGCAATTCAGGCTGGCCTTGAGCTCACTTTTTAGCTCAGGCTAGTCTCAGAACTTCAAGGATCCAATCCTACTGCCTCAGTTTCTCTAGTGCAGGAATTAGGGGTGTGTGCCACCACGCCTGGCTACCAATACCTAAGAGACTGCCAATATCTAAAAATTCAAAGACAAAGGCATGTGATAGCCTTGTGCACCATGACTTGTTGCTGATGCTCAGATTCTGTAAATTTCAATGAAATTTACAGATGAAATTTAGCAGTTTGTAACAAGAAAGACCATGGAGATGCCACAATCACAGTGCTATTCTGCGCCTCACAGTATCATTCTACTCGTTTGTGTTGGTTAGGTACGTGACTCTTATCACAAGGAGAAGCTGATATTCCTTGGGTATGGGTGGGTCTACAACTGCTTCCAACAGAGTAGAAGAGATGCCAAGTGACTGCAAGGTTACATCACACCATGCCATGCAGCTTCTTTCTTGTTCACCTGAACACTGAGTCATCATGTAAGAACTTTAAACACCCTGAGGCCACCATGCTGGAAGGGTCACTTGTATGGTCCCTTGACAAGTCCTGGTTGAGCCTGTACTTCCAGTCACCCCACAAGAAGCTAGACACGTGCATGAATAAGCCACCTGGGAAGGAGGCACTCTAGTTCCAGCTGCTGGGGTCCCTAGCTGTCAGGAATTTCTGGCACTGCAGAGAGAGGCCATCCCTCCTTTGTGCTGTCTGCACTTCTGACTCACAGAATCCATAAGCAAAACCAAATGCTTGTTTTATGGAACTGTCTAAAGTGGCCAATTTCCTAGCAATAGGTAACCAGAATATAAGTTAACAACTGATTTGACACATATGAGATGAAGGTCGTGAATCCAGAGTGGTAAGGACCAGGACCTGGCCTTAAGGGACTTATAACCTGGCAGTGAATTTTAATTCGCTACCAGCCTGCAAGATTATTTAGCAGGTAGAACAGTGTGCAGCACACAGTAGATAATAAATATCTGTTGAACGAATATTCAAAGCATTGTATTAACTAGGGTTGAGTGTTGGGTAATAAATACTTCTACTTGAATTCCAATATGTTAGTTGAAATGAGGGAAAGGTAAACTGCTATCATATATATTCAAAGAGGATATAAAAATCATGCTACAACTATACAGATGTTCATATTAGACAATTAATCACCTTTCCCAACCAGCTATCTTTTCATTGTAACTTTCACATTATAGGCCTATGATGCTTTGGAAATTATTAGTAATCCAAATTTTAATAAGCATACCTGGAAAAACAACTTTCAAAAGGATACAACTGCTTAGCTTTCACCAGCCTGTAAATGAAATGAGAGTCTGCAATGCCCAAGTCTTCACAGTGCCATGATAAATGGCTTGACAGAAAATACTAGTGGTGTCTTTTAACTGCACATTAAATTCTCCTGTGCATGTTAATTAAATGAATATTACTAAAAATATGTGAAATATTTATCTCATTGGTCTCAAAATGCTAAGTGCTGAATTAAGACTATGTTTCTTCTAAACCCCACAACTGATAATTCATAAAAGGATAAGAGAATTTTATACCCTAAAAGATAAGTTCTACAGAGAGAAATAAGAAGCCTAAACTATTTTTCATCCATAACTACACCTGATCGAGTTGAGCATATTCCAAATACTGCTGCCACTTTCCAGAAAGTCTCCGCATCATGGTCAGATTCTAAGCCTGGTTCTGACAGAAGATACTCAAACATAAAGCTATGTTATGTGCATTTTCAAGCATCTACCTACCCTCTTTCTTCACCCCAACCTTTAAACAACATAGTTTAGATTTCAGCAGTTTCTCCGCAAGCCTAAATATTTCTAACAGTTTAATACCTCATTTTGTCCTTTCTCCCATCCTGTCTTAGTTATTTCTAATGAGTTTGATGAAATGTCTTTATCCCTACCTGGAAACAAAATGAACGTGTATTCATTTGTGTATGAAGCTTTGATTACTATAGGCTACAGCAGAGTGGATGAACTGACCAGTGGTAGACTCAGCACCGCATATTAGAATGTAAACAAGAATACTAAAGGTTAAGTCTAAGTATAGCATTACATCAGCTTTCAATCTTTGTGACTCAGTTTTCTCATTATAAAGTAAGGAGTTAGATGAGACAGTAATCTAAAATCTGTGACCTTTTGTGCATATAATGACAAGTCATTCCATACCGGACTTACATTTTTCTACCTAAATGTAAGATGACACATCACACATTACTTTCATGGCAACCAAGACTACCACAGGTTTACATTGCACAAATGAGTTATCTGAAGTTAAAAATGTATTTCAATACATTTATTTCTAGCATTTTGTGTAATCCTAGACTGAGAAATATCTTAACTCTTCTTAAGGATTTACATAATTTTAAAGATCAAGTCTTTTACTAAAATCAAATTATAAAATTTATCAGTGAGCTGAATTACTTAACCTTAAGAGCTCTTATTAGAACAAAAATGTTCATTAAATGTTACAGTGCCTACTTCTTGTTCAGTCTAGCCTAACTTTACAAAATCTTAGCAAATTATTATTATTATTATTATTATTTTTTGGCAGTACTGGGGATCGAACTCAGGACCCTGCGCTTGCTAGGCAGGCACTTATTCCACTGAGCTATATCCCTAGCCCCAAATCTTAGCAAATTAAATCATGCAACTTATTTCCATATTTAGTTTTCTAACAAAATTACTATTTTTATTGGCTGTATAATATCCCATTGAGTTAATGCACCGTATTTTTAAATTTCCCTATTTTTAGTAATTATTTTAATACTGATTTATTGAACTGTAGAAAGTTGCAGTGAGCATCTTCATACACAATTTTTCCATCTTTTGGATTATTTCCTTAGGACACTGATGGTGAACCTTTTAGAGCTTTGAAAGATAATGAACAGCCTGCTGTGCCATGTGTGCCATAGGTTTACCACTTCTACCTTTGGGTAATAACTAGATAACAAGATATTTACTTGCATAGTTTTAAAGTTGCTAAATTGCCTTTTAAAAAGTCTACCATTACACTCTGTCACCTATTGAATTAAGTATTGTGTTACAGAAACAAAAAATATTAATGGGTATAAACAGTATTTCTTGGCCAGGTGCAAGCCTGTATTTCCAGCCTTAGGGAGGCAGAGGCAGGAGGTTTGCAAATTGAGAGTCCCACCTGGGCAACTTAGTGAGATCCTGGCAAAAAATAAAAAGGGCTTGGGATGTGGATCAGTGGAAAGGCCCTGGGTTTCATCTCCAGCACAATGGTACTTTATCACTACAGTTGTGATGAATCATTAATATTAAATACTGCTCCCTGTAACATTTACTGCATCTCTGTTGTATTCAATTTGGCTATTTATTTATTGGTGCTATGGTGTATTTTTAATTAAGTCTTTATTTGTTCATTTGAAGAATGTTTTTATAAAATCTACTTACTTCTCTTTTTTCTGTATTTCTTACCTGTTTTTAAGATGTGCCTCCAAATCACAGCGCTGCATCACATCTTGGCACACTGAAGAAAATGGACACATAACTAATAATTTGTCTAGGAGTTTATGAACTAGAATGCTAGACTTCTTACACAACTTGAAGTGAAGTCTCTTCCGGTCCAATGGACAAAAATCTTTCTCTTGTAAAAAGTTTCGGAGGCACTTGTAGCAGAACGTGTGTCCACAGGGCGTGTCCAGGGGCTGCAGTAGGGGCTGAAGGCAAATGTGGCAGACAAGGTCATCATCCACCTCATCCTGGTAATTGTACAAGTGGTTTTCTCTGGTCCAGTGCTGCTGGCCACATTCAAAGCACAGGGGGTTTAGGGAAGAGGAAGAGGAAGTCTGTTCCACAGACACCATCTCATCACTTGTCGTTCCCATTCTGGATCACACTGACACAGTTTCTGTATCCTCATATGTTAGAGGCTTGGTTTCCTTTAACGGACAGAGATGTATCTGACTGCAGCCAAGGTCCCTTTTTCTAGATAAACACAAACAAACAAAATTAGTATCTATCAAAAGTGTCAACACATTACTGCTAGTTAATTTTTTAGGTAAAAAAATTAAAATTTAGGTCAGACAAATTAATCATCAACAAAGAAAAACTAATTTGCTAGATAGGACTAGAAATGGTTTATACTGTCAATATCCCAATGAGAAACGAACTTGTGTTTAAAGGGAAAGACGTAACATAAAAAACAAATGATTTGTCTTACTAACTAAAATCTCTTACTGAAATACTTTGTTGTCCAAAGTAGTTTTAAAGACAATTAACTTCTGTGATATACAAATAGTGCCATTTGTGGAACACTATATAACACATTTGCATTTGTCATCCCAGTCACGGCTGTGCTGTTCAGTGATCTTATGCATTTGTAACATGATACCAAAGTCAGTATCTTAAAAATGTAGCCTCAAAAATGATCTTTGCTGTACAGAATGGGGAAAAAGTAAGATTTCAAATGTGTGTGTGTGTGTGTGTGTGTGTGTGTGTGTGTGTGTGTGTGTGTTTTTCTCACCAACACAAGACTCTTCACATTCTTCTCCAATTTAGCGGAAGCCTTACAGGAAATGTGCCCCTCATTAAGGGCTTCTTCTATCCTTTCCGAGGCTGAAGCACTGAGGCGTTAAAAAAACTCAACTCCAAAAGCAGCAGCTCTTTAGCACTTCTGTAAATGTTTACAGAGCTGCTAGGATATGATGGGAGAGGACAGTTAAAATTCCGTGCAAGAAGCAAGCTAAGAAAATTACTCACAGGATTGATGTGACTATAGGAAAGATGACTAGAGCTGGCATTTAGCTACCTTTAGCTTTGTGGCCAGAAATATTTTCAAAAGAGGGAAAACACTGCTGAGTTGTGACAGGAAGCATTAGCAATGGGGAAAAAATGGAGCAGGACATCTCAGGCAAGAGAAGAGCACTGGCTACTCTCTCGTAAGGGCCAGGGCTGGAGGGTGCACAGCGCTTTCAGGAATCACGAAGCAGTTAACACACCTTGGACACAGAATGCACACTAGGGGCAGAGGAAATGTAAAGCTCAAGTCCTGGCCTGAGAAAGGAAGAACAGGACACCATTTGATGCTATTGTATTTGTATTTCAGTAACAACATTTTCCTCCAATCCCATCCATGTATTTTCTCCTTTATTTAAAGTATTTATTTTTTAAAACAACATTAACATTTTAAAAGATTTAATAAGACTGGCTGTGAATTAGGGAGGCTGGGAGAGCATCCAGGTAGGACAGCTTGACCTAACCTTAGATAAATTGAGTTTTTAAATAAAACTACCTATAGTAAAATAGCAAGGGCACCTGTGATCTAAACTCCTATCAGTATCAACATCTCCCAAAGAAATCCTTCTTGTAGTTCTGAAGTTATGGGGATTGTTCTTTACTTTGAACATAACCTTTTAAAATGTTAGTGCAAGGTATGTGAGACTAAGGAGAGCAAAGAAGTCATGTATGCCAGGCAGACAGATTTCTTTAAACTATTTCTTTGATGCAGAGACCACTGACTCTTGTTTCCCAGTCAATTAGCAAGAAAATTCACACATCCTTGCTCTGCTTTGTATTTACTCTAATTTTTCTTTTCCTTAAGTAAATACACTGCAGTTCCAGCCTCTCAAATAATAAGATAATAAGAAAGCAGTTATTTTAAGACTACTAAATTTTAGCTATATTCTAAATCTCTAAGTAATACTGGTTCTTCTTCATTTTATCCCAAAATTATTTTATGAGGAAAATTAACACATTCCCATTTAAAATACCAACTAAAACTACATTATTCCCATCCCTCAAATACCTCTAGGTTACCATAAAACATTAAATGAAAAGCAAACAACAGTTAATAGACCCTAATCTGAGGGGCCAAATCCTAGCATGGACGCTTACCAGCCTCGTTACTAAATTCCTTTGGGTTGGTTTCCGTCGCAGATGGAGACCGGGGTAACAGCAGTGCCTATCTCAAAGGGTCACTATAAAGAATAGGAGAGATGGAGCAGGAGGACAGAAAGCGGATTAAAAAAGCGCGATCCAAGTCTCCATTAGGAATGCGATCCTTATGAATTCCAAACATGTGCTAACAAAAAATAAAAACAAAACAAAAAATAGAGGTAAGGAAACGAAAGTTCAGACAGGTTTCATGATTTACCTAAAGCCAAACAACATACAACTAGTAAGGAAGAAGAAAAATCCAGCACTTTCTTGCTTTAAAAAAGCAAAACAGCCAGGTATGTGGTGGTGCACACCTATAACCCCAGCACTCAGAAGGCTGAGGGAGGAGGATCACTGCGAGTTCGAGACCAGCCTGGGCTACAAAGTGAGCTCAAGGCCAGCCTGAACTGCGTAGTGAGACCTTGTCTCAAAACAACAAAAAAGACACACATACAAAAAACAACATTAAAAAATCCCCAAAGCCCCAAAATAACAAACAGTAAAATTAAATGACTATAGGGAAGAGAATATGCCCAAGTTTGTATGTAACTCTGACTTTAGACATTACCTTTAATGTCTATGAGCACAATTTAACATACTGAAATACAAGTAAATAAGTCTCAAAACATTTTCCAAAATACAGAGACAAAATGTAGCATAGTGTGTATTTTTACAAACTATATATCTACTTAACAATAGTCCAGGAACAGTAAAGAGAAAGAAACTATTATATTGGCTAAGATTATTCACAAGACCTTTGAAATAATATACTGGAAAACAGCCAGTGCTAAAGAATGGGACTTTGAAGACACTGTTTACTACTTAACTCCAGTTATGATCCCGCACCTGTTCTTCCTGGTTCATGGGACAAGTATATCCTAGTACATTACAGAGATTTCAAAAAGCTCTGTAGTTCTTCGCCCATCACGTGCATGCTTCAAAACTACGTATTATTCAGATAATTTCTCGATGTTACTTCTGACTCAGATTTAGAGTTTTCACTGTTCCTAGCCTAAGAGATTCAGGGAAAAAGACGAGCTAAGAAACACCATCAAAGTATGGTTAGTTGGAGACCACCTATGGTTCCTCTGACTCATCAGTGCCGGCATCTAAGAATTTCCTCTCCTCTCTACCCTGGCAAACTCTGCTTCACCCCTTCCATCAGATTCCTCCAAAGCTTGACATAGCTCCCTCCCCTCACACTGAGGGGATGTTTGCACATCACCTCCATTTTAGCAAATTCTACACTGTATGTTTATCTGTCCCTCTTCTCTTTGAAGGGAAGCATAGTGCCTATCATCTGTATTCTCATTTCTTGAACATACTTTGCACTTTAAAAAAATTTTGTTCTCGGGCTCATAAGTGAGCTTGAAATGTAGGAGAAAACTGCACTTATTTGTGGCATTGCAGGGCAATCAGCATACTGGACCACGTTCTGCAACATACGATGAGAATAAGGTGTCATACTCCATTTTCAGGAGCCTGGAAAAAGTGTCCTTATTTGACCATCAACTCAAGAAAAATTTCCTATTGTTTAGGTCACAAATCAGATTTGATAGTTACCTTGGTATAGAGCAGTGACTATCTGACCTCAGGATCTCTTTATCCACTCTGGACCTGTTTTTCTTAAAAAACATGCAAAAGACATCCAGCAATTGCGCTCCTGGACATTTATTCCAGGGAAGTTAATACTCATGCTGGCACAAAACCTGTACAAAAATGTTTGTTGCAACTTCATTTGTAACAGCCAGAAACTAAAAGTAACCCACATAACAGGAAAGGGTTAAAGAAACTGTGATCCATCCATACCATGTAATGCTATTTAGCAGTAAAAAGAAAGGAGTACGGAGGAACCCAGTGACCTGGTAGATCTCCAGCGAAATCAGACTGAAAAAGGTTATGCACTCTATTATTCTATCTCTATAAATGTTTTGAAATGACAATATAATAGAAGCAGATGGTAGTGGAGTGGCTGCCTAAGGTTAAGGGAGGATAAAGGGCAATGTGAGGGTCCTTGTGGTACTGGAAATGTTCTACATCTCGACTGCGTCAAAGTCAATGTCCTTATTGTGCTACTGTGCTATGTCTGTGCTGTCTCTTCTTGTAACTATGTAGTATGTGCATCTATAATTATCTTTAAAAGCTTAGTTAAAAACATCGCTAAAGGTCTCAAATATCTTGTTTATATCTGTTCACATGTATCATACTAGTAGCTTAAATATTTAGATATTCATTTAGTAACAAAACAACAAACTCTTTAGGGGTCATTGTTATGAAAGAACTTTTCTGGCCCCCAAATAGAACCAATATAGTGAGGAAAGAGGTATTACCTTGTATTTTTGTTGTCTTAGTCACTTTTCTGGTTGCTAGGACAAAATACCCAATACCCACAACTTAAGGAAGGAGAAGTTTATCTTGGCTAACTCTTCAGTCCACAGTCAGCTGACTCCAAGGCAGGTGAGCATGGCAGGGGGCATGCCCAAGGAAAGCTGCTCCTGGTATGTGGACAGGAAGCAGAGACTGATGGGAGGAGCCTGTGGGGGAGATAAACCCTACCAACTCAGCCTTTTCTGAGCAGCCTCTTCTCGTAAGACCCACCTCCTGACAGCTCGTCAGCCATAACACCCGTAACCCAATCAGTCACCTTGCCAAGGTCCTGCCTGTGATCACATGAGGCTTTGGGGGCGGGGGAGCATCTAGACATAAATCAAACATTTGTAAATCTGGAATCTTACATCTGTTTCTATTTTTCAATCTGTCATGAGAGCATATACGAATTCTGGAAAATTCTACCAAACACTTATGAGAGAATGGGGAGAAAGGCATTGAGAAAATAGTTGACCTTGAGGGCTCAAGGAAAAAAAATAGGGTGAAAGGATTGTGATGCTCCTCTTTCACAAAAAGGACCAGTCAACAGCTGACAGTCCTTTTGAAAAAAATAAAAACTGAAAATGGAAAAATGTTGGGATGAGCCCAGCTTGCTCTAGTTTGAATCTTAAATGTCTCCCTAACACATATGTATTAAAAGCTCGGTCCCCAGAGTACGGCCCTGGGAAGCTGTGAACCCTGTGAGACGGGGAGTCCATGGGGCCTGGCCCCTTCCTTCATCTCTTTTGCTTCTGCTTCCAGATACCTTCCTCCCATGATGTGCCACCCTGCTCAAAACCAAGAGGGCCAGCCAATCAAGGACTGGGACCTTTAAATTTGCAAGCTAAAATATGTTTTTTGTCTTTATAAGATGATTATTTCAAATATTTGCTACAGTCCCCCTCAAGAAAAAGCAAAACAAAACAAAACAAACCTGACTGACACAGTGCTGTAGTATTCTTTCTTCCTGGAATAGTCTGAAATAGTATAGGCTTTCCTTCAGAGCTTCATCCTACTGGAAGAAACATCTGGGTATTTATATGTATAAAAACAGTATATCTTATGAGATACTTACATAAATTCTATTCTTAAGCTAGTCAACACTCACTTCCTAATGTGCAGCATTCGGAAACTGTCAAACATTTAGTTTTAAAATCCCACAGTTATAATTTTTTCATATTAACTCCTATTCCCTTTTGGCAATATTGGTAAAATTATTTTAGATTTAAGCATTCTTAAGGTGCTACTTAGATTTAGATGTAGCCCTATTTAATAATCTAGAAACTTTGTAAGCTAAGCAAAAATTGCCAGAAGCTATGAAACTAAGGCCCAGACCTCTATGCCAGCTGGGGAACTAGGTCACCACACAGTCATTCTTTCATTTACCACATATTTACAAATGTCTGCTGTGTGCTACTCTACTAGATAGTCTGGTGTCATGCTTTCTTGTCTGTGAACAATCAGTGGTGCCTAAATAGCAATTGCTCACACTTATAGACACACACACACACACACACACACACACACACACATACACACAGGAGTTTAAATCCAACTCCAGAATGGCTATGATTATTTATTTTTATATACAAAATTTACTGATAACTTTATACTTGTAGTCCTAATGAGTTCTTACTTTTGAGAACTTTAATAATTTCTTAAAAGTGCTGTAAAAAAGGTCAAATTGGGCTAGTAGGGAATTTAGAAATAAACACAGAATTTATACACATAACTATTTCCAAAAAGAAATACACTAAACGGCACGCAGAGCTTTTCTATACAGCTGAATACATAACTATATTTCTGCCACTCAGAAAGGATTTCTGTGGCAAGAGCCTCACTCCAGGAAAGGCAGGCTCTACCACACCTACAGCACCCGCCCTTCCCCAGGGCACGCCTCCCTGCCAGCTAAGCGGGGCAGTGCCACATGATATGGAAAAGACAAGAGGTGAGCTGGGTGTGCTGGTCCAAGCCTGTAATCCCCATACTTGCAGGCTGAGGCAGGAGGATCAAAAGTTTAAGCCCAACCTGAGCAACCTGCTGAGAAACAGCGCAAAGTAAAAAAATAAATAAAAAATTGCTGGGGATGTAGCTCAGTTTGATGGCCCCGGTTCAACCCCAACTACCACAAAAAATTGAGAGGTGGAAGGTCAAGAGAACTATAGTGTTCACTGGTTTGGTTTTATCCCTGTGTTAAATTTATCTGCTAGATATACAGGTTGTTTAAATGTTTCCTTATATATTACATTCAAAGGCAAGGGTTTGAATTTTAATTAAATAATCTGTTTTCTTCTAACACAAAATATTTCCAACATTTAACTCTTTCCACTATAAATTCTACAAAACATTTGTTCTCAACTGACAGATAAATTCTTATTGTGAAGGTCTTTTCAATCTTTAACTCCTGTAACTTTGAGTCACAATTGTCCAAAGGAGTAAAGGTCATTAAAAGAGCATGGACTCAGTTAGAGACCTGGGTTCAACACTTGGCTGTTGCACTCATTCACAGCAACGTGATATAATGTGTATCACTGAAACACCTGGAAATCTCAATTCCCCTAGGAAAGCAGAAAGGGCAGCTTGCTTAGGGTACAGGATTACTGTGAAATTTAAAGTCACACTGCCAGAAAAACCTTTAATAAACTGCAAGGTATTGTAATATTAATTTGTCAGTAAATTTACAATGGTAGAAGGATGGTAGCAGGACTTCTAGGTAGCCCGTGTCCTTCCACTAGATGTATAATCAAGACCCAGAATGCAACTCCTAGCTCTGCGACTAATCACCTAGACCATAGAATATCACTCTACTTAGCCCTTCAACATCTTTACCTATAAGGAGTGGGTCAAACCAGAGAAATTCCAAAGTTTCTCACAGAGCCCAAACTCTGTAATTCTAGAAAAGTGCTTTGAGCACACATGCCTTTTGTTCTGACCTAAAACAAACATTTTTCTTTACTGCTACCCATTATTATGTTTATTATAAAAATTATCTAAATCCAGAGCCTGTTAAGAAGGCATCTCTATATTTCTTTTCTCATTTTGCCACCACTGTATAAGACATTTTAAACGTGTATCTTGCTGGGCATCGTGGTGCACGCCTGTAATCCCAGCACTCATGAGGCTGAGGCAGGAGGATTGTTGGGAGTTCAAGACCAGCCTGGGCTACAAAGTGAGCTCAAAGCCAGCCTGAACTGCATAGTGAGACCCTATCTCAAAAAGACCAAAAAAAAAAAAAAAAAATAATAATAATAATAAAGTGTATCTTAACCTAAAAATGTCTATTTTCAAAGACAAGTTATGTGCACCAGGAAGCAGTGCAATATACACAACGGAACATTTGTATTTTCATTATTGCACTGAGATATAAGGTACAGTGATACCTCTGTTGTTGAACAGGTAGCTCAAACTTTCTACTACTCAAATAGCAAAGTTCGAAGAAACATCTGCTCAGTGTTTGTAACTCTGCTCACAGTCAAAACAAAAATCCAACTTGAAAAAACCTGCATGGGCCTAGAATGAGTCACGAGGGTGAGTCACAGGCCATGTCTCACTGTGGACACAAAGCAGTGACACTTCAGACTGCACACTGCTCTCACCCAGACAACGTATGTGCTTATGTTAGTGCGTTAAAACATTGGACACTGAGTTTATTGTGCACTTTATTTTGTGCAAAATTTTGTAACCATGGCTCTAAAGAAAGTTAGTGATACTAGCAGTAAAGATAAGAGGAAAACTGTGAGAACCAGGATAGAGTTAAAGAAAGAAATTACTACAAAATTTGTTACAGTCCTGGAAAAATGAACTTATAAGTAATTTTGGGGCTTCAGAACCAATTGTTTGGTTTTCCATTATTTCTTATGGGAAAAATATGTTCTGTTCTCAAACTTTTTGGTGTTTGAACATGAATTTGGGATGAATTGAGTTAGACAACTGAGATATCAATATATTAAAATGTTATAAAATAAAAGTAATTTTCTTTGAGTTCTCAAGTAAGGTGCTATTTAGGAGGTGCTGTTCCACCTGAAAGACTAAGATGGTTGTTTGTTTCTTAAAAGGCAAGTACAGGTAATCATCAGCAGCATAAACATGATTTTGGACAGTTATGTGTATCTTGCTCCAGAGTCAATCTTTACATAAAAAATATCTAAAGCTATAGAACAACAAACTTTTCAGTCCCATTTACTCCAATAAATGCAAAGGAATCGGCAAGACATTGCTATTGTGATCAAACCTCACAATAAAATAAATGGCGTGGAACTAAACCACAGTTGGACTGGGTTTATGGTGGTGGTATCCCTAGTAATTAAAGTTGCCAGGCTTCATTATCTTAACTATGGGCAAAATTTAAGAAATTTAAATGCTGCAGCTTCCAAAGCAAATCAGGGACATCAATAATTAAAAGAACAGATTTCATTTAAGATGCTCAATTTGTTCTATTTATAACTTAATATATATAAAAGTTGTCAGATGAAAATTACCTTGAGTCAAACCTCAAAGGAGAGTCACAGAGGGTGCGGTAGATGTTTGTCTCCTCAGAGCTGGTCTAAACAATCGTCTCACAGGCCTAGACCAAACTACCAAGGAATGATCCCTATGTGCCACCGGGAGACTTTCTAACTTGTGAGTTAAGTTACAGTTTTAATACTGAGAAATAAGAAAATCCTCGTCATAGTGTAATTCATCACTCAGACCTGGACATACTGCAAATAAAATATCCCTATAAAATGTAACTGCCTAATGTTACACGATTAAGCATAAAAATACCATACTGTCAGGCCAGCAATATAAAAAGGCTCTACTACATGAAGGTTTTAGGATGTTCAACAATGCACCTCCAATTATATTAATTCCCCACCTTTCAGAAACTAATACAAGCAAAATCCCAGTTTTTACATTATGTTACTTTCTAAATAACTACGACATTTTATCTTTCAACAGCTCCACTAGGTAATGCTCATAAACAAAAATATATGCAAATACAAACAGTCCTCTTTACCCTTCAAATCTGACCTTCATCTTTTATCCATCCATCTCTCCATCCATCCATCCATCCATCCATCCATCCATCCATCCATCCATCCATCCATCCCTGTCTGTCCCTCCCTCCCAGATTGATTAAGAATCTCATTTGAGCCAGACACTACTATTCTAGTGCCAGGAGTTCCGCACTGAAGAAATAAAAAAATCTTGTCCTTGTGAAGTTTACATTTGGCCAGGAGAGGTGCTGAGGCAATGAGGGGAAGAACAGATGTCATATAAGAAAAATAAAGGATGTAGTACTTTTAGATGCTGAAAAACACAAGAGTATTATGGTTTGTGTTTAGGTGTCGCCCAAAGTCTCAAATGGTCATGGGGGGTGTGGGCTTTTTGGAGGTGGCAGAATCTAGAATTTGTGATTGGTTCACGGCTAGCGCTGGGATTAGGGGTGTGAGTGCTACACCCACTCAAAGGCAGGTAGCCTGCATGCAGTGTAAGGGAGGAGAAGAGGCTTGTTCCTCCTTTTTTGCCTTTATTGCTTCTGTGCCTTTCCGGTGCTGTGAATTGTTGCCTCTCTGCCGTACCAGCCCGCCTTAGAGCAGTCGATTATAGACTGAAACCGCCACAAACTCTGACCTAAGGAACTTTTTCTCCTTTAGCTTTTCCTCCTTTAACTTTGGGTGTTGGGTATTTGGTCTCAGCAAAGACAGAAAAACAAGTAACAGAGACAGCAGAAAGAAAGCCAGGCAGGGAAACCGTACTAAGAAAAGGGCAGTTATTTTAAATAGGGTGATAAAATACTCACTGAAAACTGATGTTCGAATTAAAACAAAAAAGAAGTAAATAGGAAACTATGAGAGTGCCAGGAGTAAAAATGCTTCTCATGGGCAAATGAGGTAATCAGTAAAAAGGACTGAAGACGAATGAATGTGTCCGTGGAGCGTTCCATCAACAGTACGGAGAACACTGTGGACGAAGAGTGAAAGAGAAAGATGGTTAACTGGGCTAAATCTTGTAGAGCCTTAAAAACTTTGGCTTTGCTTTGAGTATTTTAACTAATCACGCTGGCTGCTGTGTTGAGAATAATCTCAAAGAGCCAAAGGATACAGCAATTGGAGGCCTACTGACATGTTCCAAGCAAGAGATCGGGTAGACTGCACCATAATGGACAAAGAAGTACTAAGAAATGATTTAATTTGGGGTCTATTTTAAGGGTAAAACCAATATGATTTGCTGAAGAATATAATATTCTGGGCTGATGGCAGGTGATTCCAGGATTTCTAGTCTAAGCAACAGCAAAGATAGAAACGGTATAAAGAAACGCAAACATCTATAAAACAAGTTTAATGGCATGCACAAGTTTGGACATGTAAAATCTGAGATGCCTGTAAGACCTCTAAGAAGACACACTGACTAGGCAGACAAATCTACTAGTCCAGTGGTGGCAAACCTACAGCATGCATGCAGAGGGCTCTTTACCATTGAAAGTTCTCTCCCCCTCCTCCTCCCTCTCTTTTACCTCCCTCCTTCCCTTCCTTCCTTTTTTCTTTCTTCCCCCCCCTCTCCCGACCTCCCTCCCGCCTCCCCTCTCCCTCTTTCTTTTTGAGATAGGGTCTCACTTTGTAGTTCAGGCAGGCCTTGAACTCACTCTGTAGCCCAGGCTGGCCTCAAGAGGATCTTAGGGATCCTCTTGCCTCAGCCTCCCGAGTGCTGGGATTACAGGCATGTGCCACTTTGCCCAGCTTGGAAGTTCTGAAAGGTTCACTATCGCTGTACTAGTCCATTCACAGGAGAGGACTACAATAACGATATGAATGTAGGAGATGTCAGGGTACAAACAGTAAGGAAAGTCATTACACTAGAAGGATCACCAAAGCAGAGTGAATGAATAACAGCAGAAAAGAGAAGCAGTTGGTGCACGCCTGTAATGCCAGCACAAGGGGAGGCTGAAGCAGGACGACTGCAAGTTCAAGTCCTACCTAGGCAATTTAGAGACTATGTCTCAAAACTGAGCAAAGGGGTCTTTGGCCCCGGCTTTGGGACATTTCTACATTAAGGAACTAAGAAGAAGAATGGACATAAAAAGTGGAAGAAAACTGGGAGTGTGTGTAATGTGGAAAGACTAAAGTATTTATCAGTGGTGTCAAATTCTGCAGGCAGGTTAAATGAAATTAGGACTGAAAATTAAGCACTGGATTTAGCCACATGAAATTCACAGGTGACTATGTGTCTTGGTTACTTTACTCTTGTTGCTGAGACAAAATACCTAACACCCAAAATGAAGAAAGGAAAGGTTTATTTAGCTTACAGTTTGTGGAGGTTTCAGTCCATACTTGGCTGGTTCAGAGGCAGAGTGGCACATGGCAGAGGGCAAACTTCATGGCAGCAGAGCACACCAGAAACAACCAGAGCAAAAGGGAGGAATGGCTGCAAGCAGCTTCCTTTTCTCCCCTACATTGTAAACAGCACACACCCACCTAGGGGGCGTGTAGCTCTCACACAATCTCCGTGCCTCCTCTTCCACAGGCTCAGGATGTATACAAAGTAAGCACCCTGGATTCCTACTGAATCACATAGTTAACCTTTTAAACTTCCCAAATTAACACAATAAACACCGTCCCAGAAGGGTAAGGGCATGTCCTTTTCATCTCAAGATCTACATGTGCTGAGTTACTCAGCTAAACCTCCAGACTCCCCAAGTTGACACAATGTATCAACCGTAACACTGTGATACTGTGTTTTGGAGAAACGGATAGAAGGAAAGTCTCCTGAAATGAGCTCAAGAGAGAATTGGAAAGGAGGAATTCAAGATGGACAATTCTTCAGAGAAATAAAGCTATATAGGAAAGAGGTAAATCATATTCTGGGAGGAATTCAGATGACATGAGGGGATATTTCCTCACTTCCATTAACAAAACATTTTCACCTCGACATACAAGATTATTTATGTCTATGCACATCCTCAATGTCCTTCTTACATCAGCACCTGTCCCTCTCCCATCTAAAGGCTAATTCCTCTCTCCCATCCTCTCTCTCCCTCTGGGTACAACTGTCCACCCCCTTTGACAACATTTATAACTTATCTTTGTTCAACCTTCCTCCTGTCACCTAAAAAAACGCTGATGTCCCAATAACTTTAAAAGTAAAAACAAAACACTCTTTCTACAATTATCGAATCTATGCGCACTCTCCCGTCATTTCATCCCTAGATTACTTACACTGCCTCGTACAAAGACTGCACAGAAGGCTGCGTGTACTTCCCTCTGAGCCTCTTCCCCATGGGATTTCTACATTCCTGATATCCCATAACAAGAGCCAAGAGACCTGTTTCTTTCTCACTCCCTTATCTGTCCCACTACTTTCTCCAGGCCTCTATTACATGCTTCCTTGTCTTCTAGAACAGAAGATACTAGGCTTAAGTTGTTTGTTTTTTAATGCTTCATTATTACTCACATTTTCACAAAAAGTACTACAATTATATCTACTGTTTCAGTCCTCTGCCATCACTTCCTTTTAATATTTGTCACCTGTTACTCCTCCCCGCCCCTTATGGCTACTAATCTGCTGTAGGCTGGGCATTCAGATACCAAACTTATTAGAAACCTTATGTTCAAAAAAGGTCTAATAAAGGAACAAGGTAGCTACTGTATTCAAAGATCTTTTCCATGGAGTACAACAGAATTTCAGGACTCTGGGTAGCTTTAGAGAATGAAACAAAAAATGCTAGTTGGTCAAGGTGTCTGGTGGGGTGGGCTCAAGAATGACACAGCACAGTAAGTTCACCGTAACAGTGATCTAGCTTTGCCAACTTAAAAACTCTACTACATCTGTTTCCTCAAGAAGGACAGTTTCCCGTGAAATAAATCACTGTCCAAACACACAGTGGGCCATTCATAAATCAAATGTCAGCTAGTTAATTTATCATGAGAAATGTGAGTTACAACACATCAGACTTTATTTGGGGGAACCCTTCCCTCTGTATTATAGACATCTACCCCTCTGATGGAGCTTGCTACTCTGTCATCACCATGTATCTTCTCAAATTATCTGTAAAATTTTATACTTCACAAGTTTACAGGTTAGTTTAAGATTTAGTTAAGCTACCTGAAGACACAACACACAGAGATAAATTATTGGGGGAGGTGAAAGCATCTATAAATCATCATCCTATAGAATGTTACTTCTGGAAAATTCTCATGTGGAACATCTACCCTTACATAGATCCTAAAATAGATCTTTAAGACTGACAATTCTTAACGCTTCCTTAAATATTAAGACTTTATTGCACTAATAAAGAGCCTCTTTAGGTCAACTTTTATCAGAAGCTTTTTGAAAGTGGTAGCAATTATCATTAGAGAGTTCAAGGTTTTATTCCTAATACCGAGCTCTTTAAAAAGAAACAATCACATTTCTTTGGGTTTCTGTTGTTGCTCTGAGGCAGGGTTTCACTATGTAGTCCATGCACAGGCTGGCCTCGAACTCAATCCTCCTACCTCAGCTTCCAGAATACTATTGGGATTACAGGTATGTGCCACCCCACCTGACATTTTATAAATCTTAATTGTTCGAATATCCCTGTCTTAAATAAAGCTCCTCCCAAAATCTAGTATCTCACTGAAAAAAACACTTCCTAAAATTTTGACGTTCAACATAAGCTTCTACAACTACTGCAGCCTGGTATCATTTCCCTCGATGTACTAAGTATCTTCAGAATTCATCACTTTAGAAATGCTTCACTGGGGATATACCTCCGCAGCACAGCACCTGCCTGGCAAGTGCGAGGCCCTGAGTTCATTTCCCAGTGCCAAAGAAAAAAGAAGATATACTGCAGCACTCTTATAATGCAAGAAACCCACTTGCAGGAAAGATGTAAAATATCTGTATTTCCTAGGTCTTAAGAAATACAGACAATGAAAAATTATGTTTTCCTTTTAAAAAAAAATCAAACAAGTACTCACATAAACTATTTTATATTACCAACTACTTCTATTTACAATGTTTCTAGTTATGAAATACATGATATAAACAACAAAATGTCATATGCTTACTTCTCTTCTGGATGCCGACTGTGCTTTCTCAGCTATGAATTTTGCATTGGCTGAAGAAATACCAGAATGTACACAAAGAACGTTGTTTTGTGCATTTATGTGGGGAGGGAGGTGAAAATATTGTTGTACTTAGGCTTAGTGCAATAATATTACGGATATGTATACTCTTTTTAAAGTAAATGAAACAGTACCAGCTACCTCAATGTAAATAGAAAATGTGAGGTATGTTGTGTCCATAACAGTTTAGCTAAATAGGGCAGATGAGTCAGGTACCATGCACTAACAAAATGCCTCAGACTACTGAAATTGAATTTCAAATTTAAAGAAGAAATGAAAAGGGTGTAAAAGTGATATTACTGAGTATATTAACTTCTGATAGAAAATGAGTTAATATAAGTGAATTATTTACTTGAAAACATTTTCCCCATCAACTTTTATCATCAGTCCGGGTCACTGTCTTGGGGATGGGCAAGTGAATATTTTTGTTATGTAAAGACATTTCCTATAAAGTTTTTAGACATACATTATATCCATCTACACTAGAAATCATTAACCAACCTGTCAAGTGTTTCCTTTTACAGCTAACGTACTCCTTTCTACAATGTAAAGGTTGGTGTGTAAAAATGTAAAAACAGTTCTACCCTCCTTGCTGCATCTCCTCTGAGAACAAAGGCCATTTCTCAGCATCAGACTGTGGACATTCCGGAAAACGGTGACATCACTCTGAAGTGACACACAGTTACTGTGAAGGACCCAGAGGGACCCTGAGGAAGGACTTCAACCACATCAGTGCAGACCTCAGTCTCCCGAACAATAAAAAGGGAGAGACTCTGGGTTGACAAATGGGGACACAAAAAGGAACTGGCTACGGTACACACGATCTGCGGTCATGTACAGACATTTACTGTAAAGTTCTTAGACGTACATTATACCAGCTACACTATCATTATCCAACCTGTCAAGTATTTCCTTTTATAGCTAACGTATTCTTTCTATAATGCAAGGGTGTTATGAAAGGTGTGCTGGGCTTCCGTTACAAAATGAAGCCTGTGTATGCTCACTCTGCAGCTATGTCCTTATTCAGGAGAACAGGTCTCTTGTTGAAATAAGGAATTTCTTGGGTGAAAAAAATAACATCCACTGGGTTTGTATGAGGGCAGGTGTTGCTTGTTTAGTATCTCAAGCCCAGAAAAATGAACAAATCCTTGAAGGAAATGGCACTAAGTTTGTTTCAAATTCAGCTGCTTTGACTCAGCAGGGCACAATAGTCAAAAACAGGGGTATCAGAAAAATTTCACATGGTATCTATTTTTTTGAAAGGGGAATAGTTCAGCAGTTTGACAAATAAGATCCAAGAGTTATCCAGCCACAAAACGAACTTTTGGATTACGACACCAATTGGTGATATTTTAATGATATGGTAAAAGATCTCTATTAAAAAATAACTGTGCTACCTGCTAAAGGGACCACAAGTGACTTTTTACCTTCTTATGTTTACCTGTATTTCCTAACTTTCCCAAACTGGCCATGTATAACCTGTCCAATAAAACCAAGTTCTCTTATTTAAGAAGTAATGCATATAATCTTCAAGTAAACACAACTGTGAATGAATGTGATAAATGAGGGAGCACCTGCAGACAGATGACCCTAGATTCTACCTCAGTCTGCAGGTCTCCTGAAATCCTGAAATTGCCGCTAACATCTGCAAGGCTATGGCTCTGTTAAAACCACCAGGACTACAAGCTGAGGAATCAGGTTAATATTTAGTGACTCTTTGTGGTCAGGAAGTTAGGACCAAGACAAATAAAGTAAGCCTAGCTTATCAATCAGACCTACTGAGACAGAACAATGAATGGCCTACCTTCTGGATCCCCTCACCTTCATAGTGAAGGAAAAACTCATGCAAGGAACACTCACTAAATAAAACCCACACCCCTAACTGGAGACTCAAAAAGATAATGTAACATGTACAGCATTAAGAGGCGTGATGAGGAAGAGCACACAAGTAATTGAAACTCCACTTTATTATTTTTTTTTTTCCGGTACCAGGGATCGAACTCAGGACCTTGCGCTTGCCAGACAAGCGCTTATGCCACTGAGCTATACCCCCAGCCCCAAGGCTTTCCACATCTTTTTTTCTCTTTTCTTTTTTTTTTTTTTTTGCGGTACTGGGGATCGAACTCAGGACCCTGCGCTTGCTAGGCAAGCGCTTATTCCACTGAGCTATATCCCCAGCCCTGAAACTCCACTTTAGCATGCAGTAACATTAGAGACTGGGTCCCTGCCCGCACCAAGGGCATTCTAAAATACTACCCTGGAAGACCTGGTGGTGTGCCTGCAACGCCAGCACACTAAGAAGCTGGCACATTGGAAGACTGCAAGTTCAAGCCCAGTTTGACGAGTTAGTGAGAACCCATCTCAAAGTAAAAAGAAAAAGGGCTACAGACGTATCTCAGTGGAAAGGTCCTAGAGTTCAACCCTCAGGAACACAAACCAAAACCAAAACCAAACTCCTACACTTGACTGTCCTTTTGAGTCAGACCAGGATTTCTGACCTGGACAGCTTTCCCCTTGTGCCTAAGAAGAAAAGCCTTTTGAAATCATAAGTGACACCACTGAAATACAGAAGATCATTAGTAGACATTATGAAGTATTGTACTCCAACAAATTGGAGAATATTGGAGAAATGGACAGATTCCTAGACACACATGAATTACAATAACTAAAAAAAGAGAAAATTTTATACCCAAAAAGACATAAAAATGTTGAACAATCCAATAATAAGCAATGAAACTAAGGAGTAATTCAAAAACTCTAGCACTGAGAAAAGCCCAGGACCTGGTGGATTCACTACTGAATTTGACAAGACCTTCAGACAGGCTATAACATCAAATACTCAAACACTAATGAAAATGAAAGGAAAGGAGTATTTCCAAACTCATTCATGGAAGCCAGCATCACTCTGATTCTAAAACTAGACAGGACCCAACTAAAAAAGAAAACTGGAGGCCGATGTCCTTAATGAACATAGATATAAAAATCCTCAATAAGATACTGGCAAGTAGAAGGCAACTTATCATCAAAAGGATGATACACCATGATCAAGTAGGTTTTATCCCAGGGATGCAAGAATGGTTCAACATATGCAAATCAATAAATGCATATGTGATACACCACATCAAAAGAAGGACAAAAATCACAGGATCGTATCAGTAGATGGAGAAAAAGCTTGTAACAAAATCCAATACTCATTTATGATAAACCCCTAAAGAAAACAGGTATAGAGGGATCTTATAAAAACCATATAAGACAAAACAATAACCAACATCATTTCCTGTTATCTTCAAAAGTCAAAACTGCCCATATAATACTTTGCACTGTGGACTGCAGTTTGTTGAGAAATAAAATGTGTGTCAAGATGTGTGCCGAATGCTCATCATCAGGAGGAGCTGCGGCCAGCCTGCGGCCCTAACTTTTGCTTTGAAAAAGGAGGGCACTGAGCTAGACAATCTGGAAGGCTTCTTCCGGATACAACCCACAAGTGCGTCACATGGGGAGACAGCCCAGTGTTGGCTGAAAAATTAATGCGTACTTACCTAAGGAAAACCACAGGGTACCAAGAAAAGCTGAGACACAGGTCACTAAGACTAGTACAAGTGAAAAATAAGAACATGGGAAGAAGACTAAATATTTGGAGTTTTATGATTAAAGCAAAGGATAAAACTGATGTCATAAATTATAGTCTAAATTAAACAAGGATTAACATGAGCTCAATTTTGACATCTAAAAGGAACAGATTTGGGAGATAATTATGATAGTTAACGTTTACTGAACACCTGCTATGTGTGGGGCATGTAGGAACATACTAGCTGAAATGATGAATTAGGAAATTTGACCCTCATGGTAACTTTGCCCTGGGTATCACTCTCAATGTCATCCATATTTTTCAGACGAGCAAACAAGGTGAAAAACATTAAGTAGCGAGTGTGGTGGCACATGCAATTCCAGCACTCTGGGAGGCTGCAGCAAGAGTATCACAGGTTTGAGGCCTGCCTGAGCAATGAAGCGAGACTATTGAGAAGAGGAGTAGAAGGGAGAGGAGGGGAGGGGAGGGGAAAGGAAGGAAGGACCAATCTGCCAGGTGTAGTGGTACATTTCTGTAATCCCGACGCTCTGGAAACTGAGGTAGGAAGATCACTGTGAGTCTGAGGCCAGCCTGGGCTACACAGTGAGTTCAAGACCAGCCTAAAGTACATAATAAGACTCAGTCTCAAAAGACCCCAAAAATAAAAATTTTTGTAAACTTTTGTTTTGCAGATAGGGTTCACCGTGTAGTCTGGGCTAGCCTTGAATTCATACCGATCCTCCTGCCTCAAGCTTCTGAGTGCTGGGATTATAGGCATGTGCCACCATGCCTGGCTGAAAAAAAAAATTTTTTTTAAGGTAAGGATATAGCTCAGTGCAAGAGCCC
>PVLD010007773.1:0-88876 GCA_004027595.1 Dinomys branickii
TATCTTATCTATAATTTGGTATTTCCTTTAATGTTTTTGTGTTAACTAATGTGAAGATAACTATGTAATACAACATCCAGTTCTAATTCCCTACTATATTCTGTATAACTTTGTATTTTCTGTATTGTTTATGGCTTTTCTGGTTCATATGTCTCCATTCTTTTGTCTTTAAAATAAAATTAAAAAAAAAAAAAAAGAACTTCTGGCTACATCTTAAACAGGAAATCTATGGAAAGGAGAATGCTGAGACAAGCACAGGATTTGCCTAGCAGCAAGGGTAGCAGGAGTGTGACAGGACATTGGGAAAAGGCGAAGGAGACCTCTGTGTCAAGGAAATTATTTCACATCCTTCTCTTCCCAAGTTAATGCAAAGGGTTGGCTCTTGGGAGAGAGACAAAAGATTGCAGTTAACCATGCCCAAGGTGCAGCTTGCATCAAGGAGCTGGGCTCAGAGAACCAAACAGCACCCATCACTCACTGGCCACTGGTAAGTAGCCTGCAGACAGTTGGGAGGTCAGCGTGACGGAAGGCCAGCAAACCAACAGCACCTGGACCAGCACCGGAACTGCTTGCATGTTCCTTTCTGAAATGTCTGTTCTGGATTCTTGTTAGGTTTTTGTTTGTGTTTGTCCTCCTCCTCCCACTCTTCCTTCTCCTCCTTTTGCTTTTCTCTCCTTTTCTTTAATTTCTGCCTCCACATCAATATTATTTTATGCTTGTTTATTGTTTTTAAAATTTTTCTCTTCAAGGTTTTTCCTATATTCTGCTCTCTCAGTTTTCCATCTCTTTTCTCCTTTCAATCTTTTGCTTTTCTCTCTTCTGTCATTTTCAGGCATTCACTCACCTCCTCTCCACCCCTCCCATGACATGCATATGGCAGGTGTCTGTAGCTGTAACGAAGTGGAGAGAAGCAGACCAGGGTATTCACCTGAATGATGGGAGAAACACCTAAGGGAATGGTGCTCAGAGTGTTCAAACAAAACTAATCGCAAAAGTATCAACAGGTTCCAGCACCCTTCACAGATCTCCTCAGTCACTAATTACAACTCCCTCCCTCTGCATCTCATCCCAACCCCCACAAATTCTGTTAAAATCCTTCAACACTGACCTTGTCCTCTAACTACAAAAGACTTCTAGCAGAGTCTGGCACCCTGTTTAATTTTTTGCCTGTTATTATTTTAGTTGTTTATCTCTCTTCCTACGACTTACTGCTCCCTTCCTTCCTTTCTTCTTCTGTTCATTTCCCTCTCCTTCCATTAACTTACAGAGTAACTACTAATAACATTGTATAGACTCCACAGAATACTAACAAAGGGTGAAAGCATACACGGAAGTTTTAGTCCATACGACTGGTGCATGTTTGGGTGTGTGGAAGCTATTATAAGCAGTAGAACTCACAGATAAAAGTCAAACCAAATTAAATCACATAGGGGCTGGGGGTATAGCTCAGTGGAATAAGCACCTGCCTGGCAAGCACAAGGTCCTGAGTTCAATTCCCTAGTACCGCAAAAGTAAATAAATCAATCAATCAATCAATCAGATAGCTTCAAGAGAGTGAATGATACCTTTGGACAAATAAAGTTACCACTGTGTGAGAACCTAAGACTAAATAAACCTTTGTTTTTAGCAAACCTTTTTTCTAAAAAAGAAAACCATAGACCAATTTCTTTAATAAACATAAATATAAAATAATTAATAATATATTGGGCAATAGAATGCAACAAACCATCAAAAGGACCATACATCATGACCAAGTAAACTTCATCCCAAACTTGCAAGGATAGCTCACCATGCGCAAATTAGTAAGTGCAAAATAACACATAAACAGAAGCGAGGACAAAAATCGCAGGACCATATTAATAGATGTTGAAAACTTTTGACAAAATCCAATACCCATTTATGACTTTAAAAATCCTGATGAAAATAAGTATGGAAGGACTTTACTTCAAATTGATAAAAGCCATTTGTGACAAACCAACAGCCAACATATTAAATGGGGAGAAGCTGAAAGTTATTCATCTAAAATCAGGAACAAGACTAGTGCAACTCCTTGTTGATATGGTATTTGAAACATTATCCAGTGCAATCAGACAAGAGATTGCATAAGCGATTACATAAAAGGCATGTGCAGGAAAAGCAAAATCATATCTGTATTTTCAGATGTCATGATACTTTACAAAGGAAAGCCAAAAATTTCACCAAAAGACTTTTAGAATTAATAACCAAATTCAGCAAAATAACAGAATAAAAAATCAACAAAAATCAATAGTGTTCCAGTACAGCAGTAATGGGTTCACCATTAAAGAAATTAGCTAAATGATAACATTAATAATTGCACTAAGAAAAATTTAGATCTTATGAATTAACCTATCCAATAAATATGAAAAGTATAGGACTCCTATAAAGGAAATCAATAGGTATAATTTTTTATGATATTCACTGTTCATGGATAGGAAGAACCAATATTGTCGAATAGCCATCCTCCCAAAACTGATATACAGATTTAATGCAACTTGTTATCAAAATACCAATAGCATTCTGCTCAGAACTATGAAAACCAGTCCAAAAACTCATATAGGACCAGAAGAGACCCAAAGTAGCAAAGGCAACCCTAAGTAATAAGAGCAAAGCAGGAGGCATCACAATCCCAGATTTCACATTTTATTACAGATTTGCAGTGATTAAAAAGTGCATGGTACTGGCCCACCAATGGACCTTAAGGTCAATGGTGCAGAAGAGAGGATACAGAAAACAATCACGGACACATTTGGGCCCTGATCTCTGATGATGGGGCCAAAGTACCTTTAGCAAATGGTTCTGGAAAAATTGAATATCCACATGCAGAAAAGTTGAAGCAGGACCCATATGTCTCACCATGTCATAAGCCAAAATCAAAATGAATCCAATATCTAAATATTAAAACAGAAGCATTTACTTTGCTGGAAGATAAAATAGGTAAAACTCTTGAAGTTATAAGCATAGGTAAGTACTTTCTGCACAAAACTCCCATTGCACAAGAAATAACATCAGCAGTTGACAAGTGGGATTACATCACATTTAAAAACATCTGCACAACAAAGGCAATAACCAACAGAGTAAAGAAACACCTTGGACAACAGATTAATGTCTCAAATATATAAAGAACCCCTAAAATTAGACCACACAAAATAAAAGACCAAATTGAAAAATGGGTAACTGAAATGAATAGACACTTCTCAGAAGAAGAAATACAAAAGGCCCATAAACACATGAAAAAAAAGTTCATCTATATCCATTAGAAAAATGCAAATTAAAAGAACAATCATATTTCATCTTACTCCGGAGAGAATGACAATCATCAACAAATCAAAAAAACCACAAATGCTAATGAGGCAGGTGAAAAAAGAACCCCCTACACCGCGGATAGGAATGTAAGACAGTGAAACCATTGTGGAAATCAGTATGCAGATGCCTCCAAAAAAAAAAAATTCCCTCACTGGGTATCTTCTCAAAAGAGTTGAAGATATACTGTGATAGTGATACATGAATACCAATGTTTTTATCTGCACATCTCCTAATAGTTAAATCTTGGAAACAGCCTGTGTGTTCATCGAAAGATGAAAATGTGGTATTTATACAGAAAGTATGGTATTTATATGCTATGCAATACTACTATGCTATCTAAAAGATAAATATAAGTTATTTGTAGGAAAGTGGATGTACTTTTAAAACATATGTTAAGTGAAATCAACCAAATATACAGGCTTAAATACTATATAGTTTCTCTCATATGAGAACTTCAAAGTATAGATAAAGAGCAAAATAAAAGATCAATAAAAGGAAACAGGGAGACAGATCATTTGCAGATGGGATAGGGATGAGGAGCTGGGGGAGGTGAGGTGGACCTAGAAAAGAACTAATATGTGTCATGTACCTGTTCCAAATATCCACAGTTAAGGCAGTCATTATGGATGGCACATATGCACTAATAATACTTAATGCAACAATGACATCACCACATGGCTACCTACATGAACTATAATTTTAGCGAGATTGTTATTAAGAATAATCAGCCATAGAAATACAAAACTTTCTTTCTGTCCTAGGCTTTCAAAGCACTTCTATTTATAAAGACACTACTCATAAACCCTTAATGTGCTAATGTGGGCAATCAAAGCATAACAAGTACAAGGATTCTCCACACTGATTTCTGTGATTTCAGCAAGTCTAGTGCCTAGTGGTGTCCTTAAAAATAGGGATGCAAAACATGGTGGTAGGATATTAACAATGGTTGTTATGTTACATAATGTCATCCTCAAAATGGTTGCACATATAACCAGTTATAGACGGTTCTCTATGCTATTTTGTTTCTGTATTTGTTTTTGTTATTTTGGTTTTTTTAAATGAAAAATAAAATTTATATGTATATATAAGGATAGCTGGAATAGGTATATTGTTGATGTCTGTGGTTTATTGAAAGGAACAGTCAATGCTTAAAAATTTTCTTTTTCTTGACCAATTTTGCACACTTGAATTTGGTAATCAGAATGATTGATCGGAAAACAACAAAATGCATTATAAGGGACATTGTTGAACTCCTACCATCTTGTATGGTGAAACTTTGGATTATTTCCAGTTTTTTTATTACTTGTTACTGTCTTTGATCGTTTGACTAATCTTATATTCTTATGTCTGGTGGATTGAGCAACTTCATTGAAGATAACAGTATTATGTAGCAACCACTGTTAATTCTTACTATTTTATTTTCAGGCCATGTATCATTTTTGTTGTTTTTATTTTGTCTTCATTGTTGTTTTGTTAGTTAAAATAAAAAAAATTGGGATGCACCTCATATTAATGATGTACAGATGAAATGAGGTCAAAATATGTAAACTTTAGTTTTTAATTTTTTGGTTTTTGAAGTTTTGCTATGTAGTTGAGACTAGTCTTAAACTCATTACGTAGCCCAGGCTAGCCTGAGAACATTCAGCCCTCCTTCTGCCTCAACTTCCTGGATGCTGGGATTACAGGCATGCGCCAGCCCAACTAAAGGCTGTATAAACTTTAATATCTAAAAAATTCAAATTTGTCACGGACTTCTTACTCATTTATGATATTTCATAAGCCCAGTGTCTCTAGTTTGAGCACAGAGGTTTTTAAAAATGACTTTTACTCATATCATAGCTTTACAATTCATTGCCCTCTGTATACTGTGTACGTTTGATGCATGTTGGCAGTAGTTAGTAGAGTCCTGGAGTATTAGTCCGTAGCCTTGATGTGGACACAAAGCGCACTTGCTGTATCACAGCTCTTACTTTTATTTTGCCTGTTCAGTGATCAACTGTAATTCTTATCTGTGGATCACCTGAATCAGTTTTCTCTTTCTCAACACAAGTCACTGAGTTATGTGATACTTCTCTTTAAACTTTGCTATCTTATAACAGCTTACAAGAAACTTTCCAGACCCTTTACAATAGCCCCAGAGGCTCCTTCCAGTTCAGTGCAGTCTTTAACCCCTTCCCTCCTCTGGCTTCCTCCTGCACGTTGGCTGACCTGTCCCGTTTCATACCACTTCGGTTATGTCTGGGCTAGGGATACGTCTTAGAATCTCTCTCATAATAGCTCAGGGAGCGTGGACTATCATTTCAGGTGCCACTTCTTCCATCACTGTTCTCATTCTGTAGGAATGAGTGGATCTGCTTGGGTGAGTCAGGACTTTAGAGTCTGATGATTGTTTGCAGATTCATGTATGTAGCATTATTTATGTTTCCCTATAGCTTTCTTATCAGTCTTTCATTGTTACTTCTACATCTGTGGCTTTCATCTGTAAAGGGAAGTCCTGAGTGACTTCGTCTCTTGTTCTTCTTTGTGTCCCCAAAATTTGTAGCTTTTCCCTTCTACTACCTCAACTGAATCTTAAAGATGTAAGTATTTGTGAGCCACTGCGTATTTCTTAAAATTAAAATAATAACATTAAAAATAATCATTAGTCCTATGTGGAAAAAAACTTTTAACACAACCCATGGAAACATTCTTCACCTGTCTGTATTATGTGGAAGGAAGTACTACAGAATGATTTTTATTTTTTCATATTTCTGATGCTGTAATGACAGAAAACACAAACAAACCATGATTAAGCTACAGTTTATACAAGACATTCATTCACATAAGAGTGCCACTGAGAGTGTCTTGTTTTCCACCAGCTTTTATGAGCTTCTCTTACGACTTGCTCATGTTAAAGTATAGGCTGGCTAGGGCTGGGGATATAGTTCAGTGGAATAAGCGCTTGCCTAGCAAGCGCAGGGTCCTGAGTTTGATCCCCAGTACCGCAAAAAAAAAAAAAAAAAAAAAAGTATAGGCTGGCTAAATTCTGCTCCAAGATGGCCTACACTGGTTCGTATAGGTATCTCCCACAGGCAGCCTTTCACATTATGCTTTCAGTGAACAAGAATTTGGGTGCTGTCAACACCCAGGTGATCTCTAGACCAGTGTTACACATACCATCAGCCTCTGGACAGGGCTTGACCCTGTGAAATGCTATGAGGACACAAATATTTGTTCACATTGTTATGGTTGTTGGAGTGATGGAAATGAAGAATGCATAATGTGATGCTCAGTTCTTTAATCCTATCCGTAATATGAGCAAACAACCCTGACAAGAAAAAACTTTAGTACAGACATTTCCTCTTCCTGCTGGCTTTGTTTGGTGACACTCTAGGCAGGTAATAGGTGTAGCACTGAGAAATTATAATACTCTGAATTCTTCTCTATTTCATTTCTCAGAATCATTAAGATGGATGGTTACCTCTATTTATTAGCTACTTCTATTATCTTGGCCCCAGTTACAAGACCAGATGTGAAGGTAAACACACATTCATACATTTCTACAACAATACTTTGAGCAACTAAAATATTTTTATAGTGTTTTACACACACATATTCATGCTCATGTACATATCACTGTAATATTTATAACATTCTAGAATATATCTATCCTTTGTACAATGAAAAATTGTAGCAGGAAAAATAAATGAGGTTCAGAAAGGTTTTAAAAAGCTTTGATTATAGTTCCCAAACTATTCTAGAGCAAATACCAGTTTTGAACTGAGGTATGCCATAAAACCATTGCTCTTTGTACTTCCTGAGATCGTTCAATAAAAAGAATAAATTTGCCATGTCATTTAAAACTTCAGATATACTAATTGATAAGGGAAGAACACTGACATACTGAATCTGACAAAAGATTATATTAAATTTCTAAAAGGAATTTTGCAAAGTTTCAAGCACACTTTTCTTTTACCATTTGAGTAACTGAAACAAAACTTTCTATATGTGCAAAATGAGAACTCTGTCATTGAAACTTCTAGGCAAATATGCGTTAAGATAACCACTTATATCTGGTATGTGATTTAGATGCTAGATGATCACAAGTGAGCAAATCATTCCATGGTTTAGATGCACAGGGAGGATACCACAGAGATAAAATTATGTAACAAAATCTAAATTCACAGTAATTATTTCCTAAAGCTCCATTTCATTGCTAAATTTAGATTTTTCCCTTCTTCCTTGGGTTTTCCAATCATCTTAATGTATAAATTCAGACTATAAAGTTGCATTTTACCATAACTTTAATTTTTGTTCCATATTATAAAAGCTGCCAAATGTAATTCTTATACTTCTTTTATCTTTGAACTTCTGTTTTTTCTTGAGACTATCATACACAATGATCTAAAAATTATGCGAGTGCCACACTTTAAAATAGAAAAAAACCATGATTGCCTAATGCACAGAAAGATTATCCATTAAGAAACGCTAAATGTCACACATCAAATGTTTGTAAGAAACTGATCACTGGAGGTTTGAGAGTATTTAGTTTAGGAAACTGCAGAAAAATAAATCACATAAAATGATGCTAATAAGTCAATTTCATGAAGGTTTCCATATCCCTAAATGGTAGACGTCTTTATGCTTTTTAAACTTCTTCTCAAGCATAGAAGTAGTATGTAGATCATAATAAGTATTTTTAAGTTTAAAATATTCTGTTAGGAAAATTGACCCATCTGTTTATCGAAACCATCCTTTGCAAAGCCAACAAGATCACTTCAGGTCAAAACCCATATCTAAGTTGGATTAAGCTTAGTGTAAACTAAACAGTGGGTCATATTGGACTACTAGCTATATGAAATGACATATCAGTGAAAAAAAAATCCTTCTCAGATTTTACATTCCTCATGAAAGACTCGTTTTAAAGGCAAGGCTTGTGGGCAGGAGTAGCTTATTGGAATTCAAAAGTGCATTTCACATTTGTTTATATTTCCCCATCATTATGCTAGATTTAAGCTGTCAAACTAAGTTGATAACAAATGTTAAGTATAGAAATGTATACAGCAGCCGGCCTACTGCCAAACTAGGCAAACAAAGAACTCTTGTCAGGGTTACAAATTCCAAAGTTAAATGCAAGGTAATATCTTGAAGGCAAGGCTTGCTTTTTTATCTGTAATGAAATGATTTCTTTAAAGTGCTTTGCGCTTGCACAGCACAGCAGAATGGATACATCTTGCAGTGGAATTTTACAGAATGACTCACCCACAAGACTAGCTCTATGAATATGATTATTATATGGCTGCATCAAATTTTGCCTGGAGAAAATCATATATAGGATAAAGCATCAATTTTTAAAAAATGCTTAACTTTCTCCTGGTGAATATGGAAGAAGCCACATGTACTTTTTTTTTTTGAGGCGGGTACCGAGACTTAAACTCATAACCTTACACTTCCTAGGCAGGTGCTATGCCACTGAGCTATATCCCTGGCCCTTTTACTTAAAGAAATGAATTGAGATGAAATACAGGCAAGGCAGAAGATGACATCAGGTTCAGCCAGCTTGTGAAAGCCTCCAAGACAGAGACACTGTGATAAGTGAAACCCAGATTTCTGACTCAAAGAAGCTACGATGTAATAAATATTTGTCATACTTTACAGTTTGGAGGTCACGTATTCTGCGCCACTAGATAAATAGCACAGATTCCAGTACCTGCACATAGGATGCGTATTTGAGACTGAAGAAGTGGCTTTGGAAGCAGGCTCAGAGTGAAAGCTGGAAGAAAAATACGGAGCATGGGAGAAAACTCACACAGTGCCCTGAACCTGAGAAATTTAGACTCTGAGGAGATTACTGGTGAGGACTCTGTAAGAAATGAGGACACATAACTGGAAAATTAGGAAAAAGAATGTTACACAGAATGTAGCAGCACCGTGCCTGAGGTCATGCAGAAGCAAAAAACATGCCCAGTCAACTGGGGACCTAGCTAA
Organism: Dinomys branickii; assembly: GCA_004027595.1. NCBI lineage: Eukaryota > Metazoa > Chordata > Mammalia > Rodentia > Dinomyidae > Dinomys > Dinomys branickii. The sequence goes on from PVLD010007773.1 coordinate 9,292, forward strand.
GGAGATTTCTCAAGCAAGTATTGGTGCTACTTATTTTTCTTTCTGCTTACAATAAAATGTGAGACAAAGTAAATTGAAAGAAGAACTGTTTAAAAAAGTACCAAGACTTTTGAAAAATTTCAGCCTCTTCCAGTGGCAAATGATACAATAGCAAATTAAGAAGTAGCTCCTGAGTAGATGAGATCCAGGACTCTGCCAGGAAAACATGGTCCTGAGATAAAGCCTGGGGTATTTGTCTCATCCTGTTGTTACTTTGAAGCTACAGCCAAGTTAATGGGGCACAGGCACTGTGAGATAAGTATTTGTTTCACACCAACTACAACTGCATCACCTTACAAGTCACACCTCACATTCATATGTTTTTAATACCCAGGAATATAATTAATATTCAGCACCACACAACTCACACATTCTTTCTGCAATCTTGATCTCATAGGAAATTTCATAGAAAGAAGATGGTGAGAAGGAACAAAAAATGCATTCTGTTTCATGGAACAAAACTACAAGTTTATTTGTCTACTGTCCAGTGAAAGGTGGGTAGGCATATAAGTTCCTCACCAACGCTAGAATTTCTGCCCTGGAAGTGTCAGGAGGCTTTCTTAGTATAGAGAAGCATCCTTGCTTCTAAAAATTCTTTTCATTTAGTGTAAATGTGACCTGGATTTTTCTTGAGAATACGGTCCCCTTGTAGTTCTTCCAAGGCTTGGTTGTTTCCCACACTCTCAGAACTGCTCCACATAAATGCTGTCTGGCCTTCTTCATGCTAACAGTGTGTTCTGATTAACATCTTCACTTTAATGATCAGTTTTTAAATGACATTGCTCACTGTGCCATCTTGTGACAGTCATCTGCAGATCTCCAATTATTTTTCTTTTATTTTGAAAACATTTATTCACTTGTAAGACCGGTCTTTGCCATGCCCAATAACTGTAACACTCACCTCTCCTCGGTGCAAGTGTTTACTTCTCTTATCACCTATTTTTACAGCTTCCTCCCTTCACTGACCCAGTAACTTCTCCTTCCACATGGAGTCCCAGTCTTGTCCTCCGACTCCCAGGGATCTGCACTGAGCCTTGCACCACTCATGTTCTTTGTTCCCTTCCTGTTTTGTTTCTTCACTACAATAACTTTTTGCCTATATCTCCAAAACCTATCTACCTCGCTCTCACCTCATTTCTCTAAGAAGCAAATTGGGTTGAACATTCTTCCTAGCCTACTTTCCGCCAGTCAGCTTCCCTGCTGTGGGGACGGAGTTGCCTTAGGGTTCCAGTCATTGTGCCATAGGCCTAGCGCTGTGTTTGCAATGGGAACACACTTTCTGTAAGCTGGTCTAGCCAATGATTAAAAACAATGAACTTCTCAGATGAGTGAATTTCATCTCTACCAGTTTTTTTGATGGCATTGAGGATTGAACCCAAGACACTCACGTGTAGCTACATCCCGAGCCTTTCTCTCCTTCCTTCCTCCCTCTCTGCCTCTCTGTCTCCCTCTTCCTTTTCCTCTTTATTTTTCCCTCTTCTTCTCCTCCCCCCCCCCTTTTATTCTGAGATGGGATCTCATTAAGTTTTCCAAGCTGAGCTCAAACTTGTGATCTTCCTGCCTCATTGCCCCAGAATCCTGGAATTCCAGGTGAGTGTGGTCCTGTCTGCCTCTGAGCGAACTTCATTAGAACTGTACTGCAGTATAAAATTCTACAGAAGCCTCCGCTGCCCCTCGTTCTGTGTGCGCAAACTGCACTCTGCTCCGGTCTTCCCTCCACACGCTCACCCCGTCCTTCCCGCGCTGTGATAATGTCTTAATTCTCATTACCATAAGGAAATAGAAAGCTTTTCCACATTTCTGTTGTTACACACATGAGACTATCTCCATCTGTGTTCTTTCTGGCTGCTCTGCTTTCATCCTGACTCTGGATAATTCTCCACGAAGTTATCTAAGGTAAAGAGCTCTACCGGTCTTCTGGATTTTTCCGCAGGTAGCATATACTGTAGTCTTTGTGGACCATATGGATTTTCTTGCAGCAATTTGGCTCTGCCATTGAACCATGAAAATAGCCACAGAAAATACAGGAACTGAAGGGTGAGCTTTGGGCCAACTTAGAAAAGCTGATGGTAAGTCAGGTTTGACCTGTGAACTGTAGGTTGTTCACCTCTAACCTAGGTCCATACTCTGAGCCCTCCTCCCTTTCCCCTCTTCCCTGGTTAACAGCACTCTAGTAATAATATTTTTTTTCAAAGAAAATTGCACCTTTACCAGAATGACAATGTGAATACCCATCCATCTTAGAAAGATGTTGCCTTTGGTTTCTACCTATCCTCAGATTTACTTTCCTATTTGTCTCCCTCTTTACTTTTTTCCTGCACTCTAAAGTTTCTTCTGATTTGTTCTTAACTTCAGTTAACAATTTCTGCTGTTGTAATACAATACTCCACTTAAGCTCACCCATGACCTTCCCAATGATAAGTCTAGAAAATTTCAACCCTCATTTTACTTCATCTTTAACACAGCTGACGAATTCCTAGATACAAATTTCACTCAGTCTCCAATATATTAAGTGGCATTCTAGGTCCAGGTTATAGTAGTGCCAGATATCTGAATGAAACGAACTGAAAAACTGTGATCTAGTTAAATCATTTGTACATTGAAGTCAGCCCTGATGGGAGTGCTTACTAGATAGAAATATGTAACTATTCACAATCAGGATTTATGAAAGTAGTTTTCTAAAATTATAGCACAGTCTCTCCTCACTCACTTTTACACCCACTCTTATCAAGTGTATCCTGACTTCCCTGTTGACTACTTTTCAGTCTCACATACTCACTGCTGCTCATCTTCATGATTTTAAATCTGTATATATCTCCAAGGCAATGCATTTCACAGATCTTTCTAATATTGTTCTTGTCCTTTACATTGTCAGGTTCTATTCTCCACACAACCATGTAGAATGATCCATTGAAAAGCTAAATCAAATTATATTTCTCTGAATCACTCACCCCGCCTGTATTATATCACTCCAAGCATAAGTCACTGTTTCATGAAGCTCCTGATCCAAGATTCACATCACATGCACATCTTCTTATACTTTAGTGCTGAAGTAGACACTATACTTTAGAAACACTGGTCTCTATGTTTTCCCTCGAAAGAAAAGGTCTTTTTCTCCCTTATGAATAAAGAAGTATGAGATGTGTGAAGGGAGTGAAAAGTTGTACAGGTCTAAAGAACAGGAAGAGGTCCTGTGTGCTAAGAAATGTGACCATTTGGAGCATGTGAGAAAGCCTGGAGCTTGAGGACTCCAAATCAAAGGTTCCATTTTCCCATGGCACAATTGCCCATGGGGCTCAGTTACTACGTGGGGAGCTGGTGAGCTAAGATAGAAGCTTCTAAGAGGTGGAGTGCAAAGACTCATTTTTAAAATGTTAACAAAATAGCACATAAACGTAACAAATACAATAATTAATGTGTTTAGAGATATAGAGGAAAAGGCAGCTGTGTATGCACATGTGTGTAATATGGGACAAAGCAAATGAGCATTTATAAAATAGTTTAATTTTATCTTCCCCCTGTGTTGAGAACCAAGATACTCAGTAAACAGGAGAAGCAGCTGTAACATAAATGGTGATAAGAAAAACCGTTATCCTCATTCTGCTCACTGAAAAGGCAAATGATCAGTCAGTAGATGGATATATTCGGTGTGGGGCTGTTTTCTTGAAGGAAGATTTACCATTAAAGAAACCAGAGGTTCCTGGAAAAATGGTTGATTCTGGGTCTAGGGAAGGAAATGCATAGGACGATTATAGAATATCTTAGCACAGGAATGGAGTAATTATCAAATACTTTAACACAGCATGGGAATGTCTAGAGGTCATAGAAACCAACTTAAAATTACTGTCGGCCAAAGGTGCAACAATTTAAACTTTAATAAGGATAAGACCATAATGAATTGATGCCCATAAAATGAATCTATATTTATTCAGGAAGGGAAGGTGGTCACCAACTGAGGATGATTCTGAATCAGTTAAATACCCTAAATTTAAAGACTCAATGAAAAAATAGACATCTGAAATGCATAGACATATCTCACATGAAGAAATACAGTCAAAAGTACATGAACAAATGTTCAACCTTGCTGGCTATTTGAGATATACAAATCAAAACAACACTGAGATTTAACCTCACTTCAGAGAGGAGGGCTATCATCAAGAAATCAACTAATAAATGCTAGAGAGGCTGTGGGGAGGTAGAAACACTTGTTCATTGTGGGTGGGACTGTAAACTGCTACAGCTCTATGGAAATCAGTATGGAAAGTCTTCCAAAGACTAAACATAGGAATTCCATTTGACCCAGATATTCCCTTTCTAGGAATGCTACCAAAAGACTTAAAGACATCATATTACAGTAATGTATGCATACCCATGTTAATAGCAGTGAAAATCATAATAGCTAAAGCTTGGAAGTAGCCTATATGGTCATCAACAGATGATTAGATAAAGAAAATATAATATTTACACACAATAGAGTACTACTCTGCGATAAATAAGGACAAATTGGAGCCATTTGTAGAAAAAAGTGGATGAAACTTGAGACCATACATTAAGTGAAATAACTCAGACATATAATCTTAAATATCATGTTTTGCTTATATGAAAAATATGATATATATGCATGTATGTTGTTAATAGTTGTATTTGTATTTTTAATAGCATGGTAGTGAGGGTGTTCTTATTACATGCTATTTGTTTGTCAGTAGCTTTATTGAAAAGCATAGGAAAACATTTCAAAACTATTCTTATAAAATAAAATACAGACAGAAAACCAAAACAAAAAATATATACATAGTGCATATAAAAGACAGAAAATAGGAAAAAAGAGAGACAAAGTATTGTAATCCAGAACAGACCATGTTTCTAACATATATCTTGATTTAAATTGTCTTAGATATTTTATATGTTCTTTGGCTTATTAGTCTGATTCTTATCTATCTATCTATCTCATAATGCACTTTGTAAAGTCTTATAAATAAATGAATCTGATGCTGTAAAGTTAAAGGGGGGATGTGGAGGAAAGAGGCAAAAGGGACTGAATGTGCTGTGTACATGTCTCAATCCCCTGTAATGAATGTAATCATTATATACTATAAAGACTTCTAACAAATGTAAAAACAAATTGTACAAAGGAAATAAACCCTGATTTCCTTATGTGAACTGTGTAAGCATCAAATAATAACTAATGCAAAAACCTCTCTTTCAAAAAATTACCATAGTTAGTGTATTTCAACACATAAAATTAGAATATTAATGTTTTGAATACTGTTAGGAATTTATGAATCTAGGCAGCTAACACCAGCTAAAAGTGAAAAGAGACATTTTGTGTCTTCTGTTAGCAAAATCAGAGGCTTGCCAAGTGGTTATCATTTGACCCAATGGACCCAGCTACCAGTTTACATAAAATACAGAGTCCAGAAAGATACTGAACTGTGTAACATGAGAGAGGCTCCAGGCCAAATTAGCTTCTTGATAGACAGCTTGTAAGGGAAGTAAATGCATGGAGGTGTGTCATGTGGCCCACTGGAGCCTCCAGAGGCACTGTTTGTTTACAGAACATCCCATCCCATCCCATATATATGTACAATGTCTTTTTTGTTTTTCAATTAAAAGTAAGCTTAATTAAAGTTAATGTATATGAAATTTCCCGCAAATGAACACTTTTAATAATACTTCAAGTTCAGATGATGTGAAGAACTGTTTTTCATCACAGCAGGATAAATTGGTGCAACCTTAAAAAAACAATGAGTAAAGTTAACTAAAGTGTCTAAGGATGCATAATTGTATGACAAAATCATATACAAAAGCAGGGAAATGATTATTATAATAGCCAAAGTAAGGATTCTTTTTGACTTGGTGGAGGTGTTTGTTAGCTGATTAGGACACAAGAAAGAGCTTCAAAGATGCCTGGGAAGACCATTTTTGACCTGGGTTGCATGGGTTTTTCAGTAATTTGTACATATATCTGGTTTGGTTTTCTGTGCATGCATTTCAATTTTTTAAAGCCAGGTTTGACCTGTTGCCCTATGCCTTTTAATCAAACTACTGACAGCCATGGAGCATGTAATGAGAAGACCCTCATGGCCATGCCTTTAAAAATGCAAATACAACTATTAACAAAATTGCTAAAATATTCTTTTAGGCATAGAGTAAGTCTCTTAGCTTTAACTGCTTTATGTTCTGATTTTCTGATTTTATCAGTGAGAAATGCAAGCAGGAGGTTCTCACCATCGTTTCTGTGTTTGTTCTTTTTACCATAACAATGAGTTCGTAGGAGACGCTTCAAACTTAAAGCAGCTCACACTTAAAGGAATATTATTTGCGAAGATATAAATCAGGAACACAATTTTAGAGGGAAGACTAGCAGGTATCAAAACTCATCACCATTCTCAGTAGATAAGTGATTATTTGGCTAGAATATGCTTGAAGGAGAATTTTCCCTCCATAGTTGGATTGGTGAAGGTAGGGTTCAAACTAAGCAGCAGAGAAACTGTAACATCTATAAAGCTTTTATGATGTTTTTAATATTGCCAGGAAGCACAAAAAAACTCCCTGAACTGACTAGATACTATTAAAAATAATTCTGTTTTCAGTTCTATGACTTACAATGCTTTTATACATGAAAGAATTTTCATATGCACAAAAGGCAGGGAAATAAAATTAATTTTAATGTAAAGTGCTTTGTGCCACTATGTAGTTTTTCTGACTACAAAGATATGTATCATAATTTAAGGGGATAGTACATTATATAATATTTGTGTAAGAAAATCTTGATTATTCTATTGCAAGTGGGTTCATTAATAAGAGTGAAACTCATTTTCAAACTATTTTCACATAAACATGATCCAGTTACTGAAGTAATACAGTGTTACTTTTGTATTTGATAAATTTTCTATCAAGTTTAAACCTTACGTCTCAATGACAATTTTAAAGTGGTATTATTGATGAGATTAGTTTCATAGTTACTGCAGGTAACAATAAAGTTGTATCAAATTTGAAGTCAAGAGAGCAGAAATAAAATTTTGATTCTTTCAATTTCAAACTGAGTGACTTTGGGGAATTTTTCAAATTTCCTGAACCTCAGGTCACTTACTTTACAACGAAGGAACTGAATGACGTACAAATGAAGAAGGTTCATAAATTCGAAGAGTCAGTATTGTCATGTTAATTGGTGGTGATTTAAAGACTTTTTGTATTTATTCATCATTTATTGTGTTCATTTACTTGGGCACAGTTCTCTAATTTTCTGCTGACTTTCCTAACCCTTTTTTCTTTTCTCTTTTCTTATGCTGGTGACCAAATCCACTGAGCTACACACCTGAACATGCCTTTGAGATTGCCCCTCCATGGTCTTCTCTCTAGTCTCCTCATCAGAATATTTGCCATTTACAAGTCTAATGATTTCTGCTGATCATCCATTAAGAACAACATTCTTTGTATATCAACAAATTTTTGTAAAGTCCAGCCCCTGCCGGCCACCTCTTTCCATTCATTGCCTAAGAAAGGCCGTAAATGGTCACAGTTCTTGGGTCCACACTAAGTTCAGCATCTTAGTGCTCTCGTTACTCCAAGTTTCCACCTTCCAGGCCTCCATTTCCTAATGGGTAAACAATAATCTGATAACAATAGTGATTAGTTACAGAAGTAATCAGTATATTAGGACAATCCCTAAGACATAAAAGTCATAATATTTTTTTGTTACTACTTGAACTTAGTCTTCTTTTTTTTTTTTTGGTACTGGAAATTGAACTCAGGGCCTTACTTGCCAGGCAGGCACTATGCTGCTGAGCCATCTCCCTGGTCCACTACTTGAACTTATTCCTCTATTTTTATGTTTTATTTTATATTGCATGTGCTTTGTTTCTTTTGTCTTCTTCTCTTGACTGATTTTTTATTAAATTCATCCAATTTTCAACCTCTCTGCCCTGTATGGATCATAGATGTGTCATGGAAATTCCCATGCAGAGCTTCCCCTTGTTGACCATGGGAAGCAGTCATCCCACATACACATTAGTTTGACACTCCTGATTTAAACAATGACATTGTTGCCCAAGTTTGGAAATCAGTACATTAAAAACATTGATATATATTATTTGCAAATTGTACATGTGAAAAAGATCACATAACTGACCATGGTAATCCTATTTTTTTTCTTTAGATCGTTGCTTAAGACTGAGATGCAGATGCCATAGTTGATAGTTTATGTTCCGTCAGGCCTGCCAGTGTCTAGCACTTCATCGTGTTTAGACTGTCAGTTTTACTCAGTTATATTTCTTCCTGGCATCTGTAAATATTTAAAATTTTGAGATGTGGATATGAAACATTCTTTATGTCTTGGGGTTACCAATTATTATTGGCTTAGGACGCAGGATAAAATTTTTGTGTACTACTATCTATTTGAAATCACTTCAGTGAAAGTATAAGAACTAATGAGTATTAAGTTATAAGTGAACCATTAATATTTAAGTGAATTATGTTGATACCTCTTGTTTTAATTTAACCTTCCATGAAAACACAGTTATTATTATAGTAAAGTTATATGTATTTTTATACATACATTGAAAATGACTAACAAAATTTGCCGGTCTGCCTGGAGGATTACTAGATAGATCTGTTAGTAAGTACCTTGTACTACAACAAAATACAAGGAATTCTTATGGAATGATGAAGACTTACACTGAAAACTGCCAATTAAGTGATTGGATTATTACACAGTCTATTAAAAGCTGACAAAATAACAACTCCGAAATATTGCTAGAGTAGTCATCTAAATGATGACTACTGACTGGACCAACTGGGCAGCAAGGGAGCATTTAGCTTCTAAGTAAGTAGCCTGAATATTGGTTTGATTTAAATAAAAATGATTTAATTGGTTTTAAGGTAAATTTAGTTTTGTTTTGTTTTGTTTTCTCTGGTGGTACTGGGGATTGAACTCAGGACCCTGCGCTTGCTAGGCAGGCACTTATTCCACTGAGCTATATCCCCAGCCCCTTAAGGTAAATTTAAACCTACTAGTATTTATGCTTTTAACATCTGCCATTTGATTAAAAAGAAAGTTATAGGCATTAATGTACAGACTAGTAAAATGATATGTGTTATTTTTCTTAACCTTTATTTTTGAGTGAGAATTTAATTTCTTAGTCTTTTGAGGCCATAGTGTTCACAGAGGGCTGGTGATAGAAGTGTTACTAAGATTCAGATACATGGGAGAGCTTTAAATGGATATATGAACCATCAAGAATACTAGTAAATGGAATCCTAAAACAGGACCTCTGTAGCTATATTTCCTAATTATCTGGAAACTGTGACTGTTCCTTAGGATAGTGCCACAGGGAGCCTTTCATCTACCACACAAACTTTGATATGGGGTGAGATTATGGACACTACTGAAAAAATATAATCAATATTCAGGCAGAACATAGATTTAAAAAAATATGATCTCAGTTCATTCAATCATTCTCCGGAGAGCTCTATATAAAAGAACAAAGAGTATAGTTCTTAGCATTCAAAACCGTACTTTGCTTTCTATAGTCTGACCTGGTCTGAGCACATGTGCACTTTTAGTGCTTTGCAAAGATAGATCATTGAATGATGACAGAAAGACACTGAATGTGACAATATGTTTGCTCCTAGTTAGTGCATGATTTTACTCTACAAAGGTCAGGAGTAAGGGCTAGCCTGCATCTAACTCTTTCTTTTCTATGACAAGGTGCTAGATATTTGAGAGCAATAAACATAAGGATAGTATTAACATTCCTCTTCTTTGTAATAGGTGCAAAAAGTTCTGTGAAAATGCTTCCACTCAGAAACCCATAGACATGCTTATTTAACAATTATTCTTCAGATATAGTTGCATTGTTCTTTAATTGAGTGTGGATTTGTAAATTTTAGAACAGAGAAAATTAAAAAGTTATGTTTTTTGAAATACTTATCAGGTGTGGAAATAATAATAATAATAAAAAGTCCATCTTCTTTTTTTCCTTAAGCCTAGAATAATTTTCAAATCAAGCTCTCTGGAGTTAAGGAAGATCTTCATTGCTTCACCTGTCTACCACTGTTACTTTACTCTCAATGTATTCTGGTTCTGAGCATTGATATTTTCACTAAAGAAAAATTATACGCAATTAGAGAAGATGGTTATATATACACAAAAGTACTCTTTCAGTGAAAAGCAGTTAGCATCATAAGAGTGGTTCATCAAGCTTGAAACACACATTTTATTTCAAGGTGATACTGACAAAAATGTGTTTTGGCTATTTACTAACTACCTACTAAATACTGAAAAAAGCATGAGTCCAAATTTTTTTCAAGTGTAAAAATACAAAAAAAAAAAGTTTAAAATATTACACTTTCTATTTCATAGCAAATTGTATTAAAAGTAAAAACAAAAAAAAATTAGCTAGGGATTTCCTTCTTCCAAACAAATTAAAGAATGTTAATATGAAAGAACTTTTTAGAAATTCTTACAACATCTAAAAACTTCCTGGTGAGTGAAGAAGTGCCCCTGACTGACCTGTTTTCTTATCGTGTTTGATTCAGGGGTGTTTGAATAAGGGGTTGTGTCAACTTTACATCTGGAGACATTCTCTACACTCAGAATCTACATTATGCCCTGTCTGATGGTTAGACAGTAAAAACTGTCCGTGGCCGGAGAGCTGGGCAGATGACCTGTCTAGGGTTCACCCAGGTGTGCTAACTTTCAGAGTGCTGACATCAGCATATGGCTTCACATATAAGTACAAATTTGAAAGAGAATGAATATTCCTAACGGTGTTAATATATGTCTTTAATCGTGTTTTCCAAGTCAATCTTTACCGTATTCCAGGAAAGGGTCAGTGTAAAATGATTAGAGGTAAAGTAGTAACAGAGTGTTCATTTGCCAACTTACAGTGAGATACATAAAAATCACTCAAGCAGAAAGAGCATGGGCAGCTTTCTCCGTCATATCTAGTAATGGTGTTTATAGTAGATTGAAAAACATGGGCGCTGTCTGAGTCGGCATGGATTTGGGGACAACTCCTACAAACAGAAATGCGTGGTGCACCGGGTGAGTGTGTCCTCGGGGAAGAGGCTCACAACTAGAGGCCGCTTCACATCCACCTGGAAGGCAATTTCAGAGGCCAAGAAGACAGTCAAAGGAAATCTAAGGTTATCTAAAATCACATCACAGGAAACAGTAGCCTTAACCACATTTTATTTCCCCAGGGACTGCGGTATTTTGAACCTATCCCTAACTCTTATGTTCCTTCGATTCCCATACATGATAACAACATAGGACAACAATAATAGAAATGAAAAGGGAAACCCTGACAACTGATATTATTACATTTGTTTTGTGGTTTATTTAAAAAAGCAAGTACAGTGTGTAGGTTAAGAACTCAGACTTTGGAAATAGAATTCCAGTTGTCAGATCTGCCACCTATTAGAGTTATTAGCTGTGTGAACTTGGGCAAGTAATATAACTTTTTCAGACCTTAGCTGCCTATCTATAACAATTGTATAGTAACACCAGTTTCATAAGGTTGTTATGAGAATAAATGTGTTTCTATTTATAATCAATTTACAATTGTGCAAGGACTGGGTAAATTTTAAATAAAATAAATATGCAGAAGCATATATACATAAATATTTACATACATATATAAAATTTACATTAATTACTTATACTATTTATCTCTGCTACATATAGTTTAATGAGCTACCATTAAATGCAAAGTATTTTTCTCATAATAGAAAAATGGAATTTTAAGATAATAAAAGAAAGATATCCATATAAAAACCAAGCTCAGTAATATATTCACTAATTAAATCAGAGTGAGGAAACTCATTTATAGTAAAATACTGTAAGGTGGTAAGTGATAGCTATACAGAGATAATTACATTTATGAAACATCTGCAATACAATGTGATAATTAGTTCTATATACTTTTAGATTAGGCCTGAGGATTTATTGAAAGAGTGGAAGAAGTATGTACATGATCCCTTGCAGAGTGCCTCATTGATAGAAGATCTTGGGCTAAATAGAAAAATGAAGACCAAGTGGTAAAATTTCTAGGGAAGAAGAGTTTGTGAAATATATGACAGAATATTCAAACGTTTAGGGGATTCTGAACTAAACAGGATATAAGTAAAGCACAGTGATTCCTTCAACCTCAAAGCATTTGATTAGAAATCGAGTGACTCTTACTAGATAATGTTATAAATAAATAAAAAATAAATATTTTAAATATATTTGAAAATTATTTCGCACATGAATGGGTGTGTTGACCATATTGCAATGCAAGCAGTGGACTTCTTAAAATTTTGTTCATTTATTTTAATATATTTAAATAACAAATTAAGATAGAATATATTCAAGGTATGTAATGTGCTGATTTGAGGTACATATTAATTTAAGCAAATTAATACAGCCAGTGTTACCATGCTGAACATAAGATCGCCAGTGCTTTTTCATCTCCTAACTGAAGATTTGAACCCTTTGATCAGCATCTCTTCATTCCCCCTCCACCCCACTTCTGATAAACACAGCCCCAGTTCTGTGAAGAGTTGATTTTAATGCTACTCCTAAATCAGTTATACTTATTTGCTGAAATCACTATAAAAGGACTAAACTGAAGGAAAAAGAATTCCTTTCTATTGTCATCAACTTGTATCTTACTTTTGTGTGACAGAACAACACATTTATATAAACCTATCAACTCTTAATACTAAATGATTTCACAATTTGAAATGTTGGTATGCCTGTAAGTAAGTTAGTATGCCTGTAAGCTCCTGAAGGAGCTACTGAATTGATAAAGAATATTTCTCAGATATAAGAAAGACTGTTCAATATATGTAAGTGATACCCTCTAGTGGTTACAGCACACGCTTTTTAACGAGAACTGAAATGTACAAGCGACATTTGTTGTCAAGCTGCTCATTCTGGCAACTTTAGTGGTTGAGTGTCAAAACCTTCATATTTTAAATGACTAAGATGAGAATCAGAAGACTTGAGAACAAATGTTTTACATCCCAGTCAACAGAGGGTGATGGGGTGCCCTAAGACGCACTACGGACGCTAGAATTCCTAGGCATAAAATTCCACAGACGAACAATTGAACAACTTATTAAGAAACGTGCAGCACTCACATTAGTGAAAATACTGTGTTAAAATGTCATTGTAGAGTATACTTGCAAAACATATTAGTTTATTAAGCATTTCCCATGTATCATCATATTTAATCCTAAAAGAAATCCCAAGACAGTCAACAGAGCTGAAATAATTTAATTTGCAAAGTAATTATCAGGGAACCTAGATTCAGGATCAACCATTCAATACATAATGTAATGAGATCTACACCCCCGGTTTTTAGCTCACATTTTCCCCCTGACTGGCATTATCTTCTTTTCACATGACTATTATAGTGACTTTCTTAGGCACCCAAATAGAGATATAAGTACTCTTAGAAGTCGTGTTTATAAATGTACATACACACCCTGAGTAAATCCATGTATTGACATCATCATAGAATGGTTGACTGTACCCATCACACTAAGATTTAGTAGGGAACACAGAAAAATACATTTTACCTGGTGATGCTTTACACAGAACTGTCATCAGTTCCTACAGTATTGAAGCACAGAAGGTTACTGCAAATCTGTAGGTCTTATTCATTTTTTAAAAATTGCAATATCTTTAAAAGAATTTTTTATGGTAACTCCAAATCTAAATTGTAGGAATTAATTATGTAAATAGCTTAGATATACATAAAAATTGAATTTTAAATAAGGATCATTCATTTCAGAAATGTTTTCTGTGGTGATGATAATTGTAAACCATCATCTACTTAATAAGCTGCTCCAAAATTTTTAATAAATAAATTAAAAATAGATATAAGTCAAAAGAGTGTCCTAAGAGCCACTGTCATAACAGAAAAGTGTTTTTACTCTTTCTATGGCAGATAAATAGAGAACAGTGTCCACTGATAATTCTTTGGAGGAGTTGAATACTGTTAATGAAACGTGTGCAACCTCCCCTTAATTGTTTTGTGATCTGGTGTAAATTAAACATCAGCAATAAAATTAAACCTAAAGTGAGATCAAGAAGTAACTTTTGACAGAAAGAGAGCCCATGCAGTCCAACTTCAGTTCATCTAAATGTAACTTTAAGCAGGTTTATCTGTATTGATAAAGGGAGAGTTTTTTAAAGCACCTAAATATACTTACTAGGTTTAAAAGGTGGCCAAAACTATAAGTTGGAGTTTATTTCTAAAATCCAAAAGAAATACATGAAAGTTTCCTAATGACAAGTTTCCTTATGTAACAAATGACGATGAAGATTTTTTAATGCAACATAACATGTTTCAAAATTTTACATATATGTTATTATAGAAAACTTAGAACAAAAGTATACAAGACTACATATTCATGTTATTAGTGACATGCCCTCAAAAGTGTTACAGGGTCACAAGAAAGCACATATTTAGAAATGGAAACTTTATTTCTAATTGTTGATACACTTATTATTAAAACCACTACGCAAATTCCCATTCTTTAGGGAAAATGTATTACCCAAAATCTTTCCCATTCTTAATCTTCAGTTTCAGTCAAATTACTTTTGTACTGGTACTTTGCTCGTTACTCGCCTTACTACTTCACTATGCATAGCATTGAGAAAGGGAGAGTGATCTTGAAGTTTTCCATAAAATAGTATCTAGCGCTTCACATGGTGTAAGACATTGCAGGATGTTCATAATTTACATGACGTTTAAGTATATTAATATATGCTTGAAAAAATCCACAAAGAATTACATTCATTTTTTAATTAAAAAACCTATTTTTCAGCTTCTGCTATAACTTTACATTTAACACCTTGCCTTCAATTTTTTTCCTTGCCTTAAATTTTGTAAGTGTAAACTAATGTTTAAAAATGAAAAATATATAAAAAAACAGACAGGATGCATGAAAATATCATTTTCATAAACTGTTATTACTATTAATGCCTACTAAAACATGTTTGACCCTTCAATGAAATGAATAAATAATAAGCAAACTTTAGAAAAGGTCATGCTATGTTAAATCATACAGGCTGTATGTTTTGAAAGTGGTGCATGTTTCCTAGTTGGAAACAGTCTCTAACCAATATAAGTACCATTTCTTCCCAGGTGGTTAAAGCAATTAAAAATCTATATTTATGTAAATACTCATTCTTTTCCTTAACCTTTCCAGTGTAGTGGCCAGGAAATGGCGATTTATCTTGGAGTATATTTTAGTATTCCACTTTCAAACAAGAGTATTTTCTGATACAGTGAATGAAAGAAGCCAGTTTTCTGCATGTATCTAAATTTGAGAGTTGAAGTGATGTATTTGATCTGATGTGAGAACATTTTAAAGGTAGGATCAATGAAAAATTCTGTAGAAGAAAATTAACTCACTGAGTTCCAGAAATTATTCACCAAAGACTCCTTACTCCCTTTTAAATTAAATAACCATGCCTTCCTCTGTAATATGGCTTTGGAATTGTACATTGTTTTTTCTGTTAGGGATTTATTTTATTGCCTTAACTTATATGCTTGTGGAAAAGGAGTCTGCTGCAGAAAATCCGTGCAGATTTCTCTGGAGCTCTTCATCCAGGCAAGGATTTTGCCATCGCACTGATATAATAGGTCAATCATTTGGTGGGCATCACGTCTTTTTACCAAATTCCCACACTCAGATGGCTGTCAAAGAGGGTGCCAGTGGAGTGTTATGCAAAGTCCACCAAATACTTTGTAAACTGGAGTCTTTGAACACAATAGTAAAGTTCAGTTCTGGAAAAAGATAGTGTCCTGAATACACAATGCTGAGCTTTGTCTGTTTGGGGCTTCTGTTAAGGAGAAGGCTACTTAATCTCCCCATTTGCCCTGGGGATTCTAACTGTTTTCATGTGTCCTTTTTGAGAGTCTGTGAACTGTAGAATATATGCTGGTAAAAACTTTCTTTGGGGCTTTCCTTGGAAAAGCCCAAAGCTGCCAACACAAGAAAGCTGACACAGTGGTGCTAACAAACACAAAGGGGACCTTTAGCTGTTTGTGCAAACTGGCTGGCTCAAGTTTCATGTCATGCCTTGATGAAGGATCTAATTCTTTGGCTCATTTCATAGGAATCTAGCCAGCGTGACTATACGGGAAGGATAGCGTCTTCACCGAGTTAGGAAAGGATGAGAAAATTTGACACAACATCAATAGTATTTGTGGTTCTTATAAATAAAGAAGGAATGAAACTTGAATTATATTATAAAGTACCCATGTTCATAAAGCAATGACACTTGATGTTACATTGCCAAGTACCTATGCTTGTTTATTCAAATTAAGGCTATTGTTAGCATTCATAATATTTTAAAAATTAGTTATTTTGGTTAAATGGTAATCTGTTTATTATTATTTAAACCTGCAAGTTTCCAAAACAAGATATTACACAGAAAGCTAACTAGATGTGTTCTTTCAAAATTTAAGGGCTTTTAAGAAATTATGTAAAAATATTATTCAACTTTTTGGAAAATGATTTATCTCATTCCAGTAAATATATATTTAAAATGCTAGAAAGAAAATATAGTGTTGGAGAAAAAGTTATTCTAATTATTCAAATAACATTCTTATTCCAATACTAACTAAATTTCATAAGCCAGTTCATCAATGTACTGAACTGTTGTTATCCAGAAAGCACTATATTCTATATTGTACTATGTAAATCCTATGTGTGTGTGAGTGCAAGTTAGAAACTTGAAGTGTGAAGGTTTGTTTTTACAAATGTAGCACCGAGCAAATCTCATATTACTGAAGGTATTACAATTTTATTTTATTTTAAAGATTAAAAAAACAACACCGAAGACAAAATCAAAACAACACAGAAACGATACATGACCTCAAAGCAAAATGATAGGAATTAACAGTGGTTGCTACATTATATACTGTTACTTTCAACAAAGTTGTTCAGCCCACCAGATGTAAGAATGTAAGATCGATCAAACAGTCAAAGACAGTAACAAGTAATTAAAAGAAAAACCATTGAAAATGATGCAGAGCTTTACCATACAAGATGGTGGGAGTTCAACAATGCCAGATTCAAGTGTGCAAAATTGGTCAGAAAAAAGAATGCTTAAGCATCAACTGTTCCTTTCAATAAATCACAGGCTGAATGTAACTACAATGTTAATAGATGAGAAACACCAAATTAATGAAATAAAATTTTCTGAAAATGAAGAAAATAAACATCTATAACAACTTTTAATTAATAAAGTGAGATAGAAGTTGAATGTACAAGTGTTCCTAACTGATGAAAGACAATGGTCCCGAGACACAGTGTGAGTCAAAATTCCAAATTCCAGTTCACTTGGGATATAAATCCTGCTGGGCAGGTGTCTTTCCCGGACCTCCAATGTCTTACTATGTTGTCCTCAGCTCTTTGCTGGGCATCTCATTTCCATGACTCTTGGCAAACTATAAACTGGCTTCTATGGTCTGGAGAAAGGTAACACAAACTTGTTAACCCACCAGGGAATGTAATTTTTCTTTTCTATAGTGTATTCTTTCTGTTAAGTAGTTGACTTCCAATGAGGCTTAAAGAATGCTTTATATGAAAATTGGAGAAATGCTTCGAGTTTACTCTGATTAAAAAATTATTTGTGAATATTTACCAAGAAAGAGTAGGTAGCCAACATGAAGAAAATTTTAAGATTTTAAGATATTTAGCTTTTAGGGAAAACAAAATGGAAGTATACGAGAGATAGATGTATTTTGATATTATCTTCAAATGTGGTGGTTTGTAAAGAATTTTATAAATGACTTTTATCTGTCTACCATCGATCTCCTACCTACCTCACCTATCTATAACTTATCCCTTTTTTCTACCTGAAAATTAAAAATAAATTGGCCAGAGAGTAGCATATGTCCGAAAGGATAACAATCATGTAAAAGCAAACACAGATATTCAACCGCAATCTTTTGGGGCATATGTTCCAGCCAGCAAATGTTATTCTTAACTGAAAAGGTATTCGTTGTGAAATGATAGGAACTACACCCTGATCCAACTTAACCACAATGTTCTGATTTCTTCCACATGTGCCAATCAGAAGCAAAGGAAGCGACTGTGAAGGGAAGGAGAGAATTTAACTGTGTAAATGAGGACTTTTTCACTCACAAGGATTACAGGATTCTGCGATGGAGGATGATTCAGAGTTCTTACATAGATTAACAAATATCTTGGCAAAAAATAAGTAGAAAAATTTTATGAAAGAACTTTTGATTCTGGCCATGAGTTGAATCCTGGATGCGTGTTTTTTCTTACCAAAGAGAGTTTTGTTGTCATACACGTTTGCTTGAGTTATTCTAACCTCAACGTTAAACTAAAGAATTCTGGTATTTTTATCTTGAATGCTTGAGGTTTACACCATTGTGAATTTGTTCTCATTGACTGACATTAGAAGAAAAATCCTAATTTTAACATTTCTGGATAAATTACGAGAAGGCCTAATTCCTTGTCTGAACGCAAACTTCAAGAGTTGCTAAATTTAAATTCTGAGTTAGCCATTTATTTATTTGTTGTATGGGAAGACATTTAACATCACTTTTCTTCATTTGTCTCCTGTGTAAAATGAGGGTAGTAAAACTTACAAGATTGTTGTAAGTGGGAACATGAACTCGGACTTAGTGAGGGTATTCTGGGCACAGAAGATTTGAAAAGTACTTTTAAAATATAGTTTTACATAAATGTAACAAAGTAGATTCTACCATTGCAGTTTAGTCATATTAAGGCATTTCCCCAGGATTATATGGCTACTAAATTGTGGAGCTGAATTGATAGCCCAGAATTTTTAATTCCAGAATCCATACTCTTACTCACTACATCAAACTTTTTTTAAAATAAGAAAACATGTATCAAAGTCCTGAGAGAGTCCTACAGTGGTATTCAGTACAAGCCAGCCTTTGTGATATTAGAAAGAACAGTCTGAAAAACCTGCAGTCTTGACCAAATGAGATAAAAAGTGGACATATTTATTAATTTGTTTTTCCTTTTTTTTTTTTGTGGTACCGGGGATTGAACTCAGGACCTTGCACTTGCCAGGCAAGCGCTTATTCAACTGAGCTATATCCCCAGCCCTTGTTTTTTCCTAAGAAGAAAAAAATCAACATTGAACACTGTAAACATTATTTAAATTTAATAAAGTCACATTCTTAATGTAAAAATAGCAATTTACTTTAGCAGATAATATCAGCTGATAAATCTCTGCTCAGAAATCTTAATTCAATATATGTTTTAACATGAAAACAATATATATATTCCTTGGTAGTTTTCCAAAGACACTGTATTAACAAAAGTGTAAATACTAGTAATTTAATAAAGCTTTACAAATTCAACTTCCTATTAGTTTTTTATTCAAATAAGTGAACACATAAGTCACTGATGTAACAAAGTGCTTACAATAATTTGTTTTCTAATTTCAGTAATTCTCAATACCTCCTTGGAAGGTATTTATGCTGATGTAATCATTGCAAGATATTTTAATCTATTAAGATTGTCACACACTGATACACATTATTAGAACACAGTGTATCATACTGATTTAATTCTCTTTGTTTGGGGATAGTTAAATTTCAGTTTTACAAGGTTTGAAGAACCAGAGCCATCTAATATTCAGTTTAAAGTATTGGTAGATGAAGTTTAGTTCTGTAAAAGCTTTCTTTTTGCTTCTTCCAGGCAAGTAGAGTCAAAATGAGGAGACAGGGAGGGGTTTTCCCTGGTAGTCGACTGCAGTCCATTAGAGGCTGACAGACTTTTGAGGGCATAGTCTGCTATGCTATCTGTGTCTGCAGCATTAAAACAGGGAATTACACCTTTCTCTTGATTTACAGGATGGTGGCAATTACTTTAGCTAGAAATTACAAGAATACAATAATTCTTACCCGAGGAAAGAAGACAAAATTATGAAATTATGTTTAACCAAATGCTGAGGAAGCAGGTATAAAGAAAAATTAAGAATCTCATTTGTTAGCCTCATAAAATATCTTAATTATTATAAGTTCTAGCAAATTGACTAAAGATCAGTGAGTACAGTGTATCTTTGTATCCAAGTTTATGTCTGTAGACTCAGCAAATGGGATAAAAAAAATTTTCATAACTTCTACATTTATAGTTAGTTAATGTACTCTTTGTACAAACAGCTGGCAAGAGTATATTATTGGCCAGGTATTATAGTACTTTTTATTAGCTTATAATTTGACAGTAAAAAAATAAATTTACCTGTGTAAGTTATGTGGCTTTTTATCCAGATACAAAGGACAATGATTTCATATTGCAAGAAATCCGTTGAAGCTTCTAAGTTACCTAGAATTAGAAAGCAAGGCTAACAGGCACTGCTAGATTTGGTGGTGGCCACAGGGTAGGTCTGCAGGATAAAACGTCTCTTCAGGTCACACAAACTTTTCTTGGTATATTTTCAGTGCTTGTCCCTGTGGAAATTTAACTCTTTGTAATTTTTCTTTTAGAAAGCAACAAGCTGCCTAAAAGTATGTTAATTTGTCCCCAAACCCAAATGTTTAAGCTTAGTGGCTTTATTTGCTAAGTTTGTCCATGTCTCCGTGAGGTGACAATGTGGCTTTGAGGTTCCTAAGTAGCTTTTGCTCCTTTTTTCTTAGCATAAAGCATTTTGCTACTTCATATTCAGGAAATAAATATTTTTCAACTAATTTTTGGATAAAATGCAAGAGCATGAAATAGATTGATAAAGAACATGCATTAAGTTAAAAATAAGATGTGTTATTCTGGCCTTCTCTAAAACCATATACACCACTTTTGTTTTAAAGAATACCTTTTAAATAATGATTTCATAATAGCACTTGCCCAAATTTTAACAATTTTAATAGTCCTTTTATAGACTACATGTAAAGAAAAGAAAGGACTATTCTAATGTATATTGAGAAACAAAGAATTTAGAACACTTGCATTGTATATGTACAATTATATGAGATCAGCTGACTGATCATCGTTGGAGGATAAATTTTAGGTTCACTACAATACAATGCATAGGTTAATCTATTCTTTGATTTAAAAAATCTTTAAGGTTCTCACAGGGTCTATTGCATTGTGGGAGCTACTCCTGGAGAACAGTCGGGCTGCTGAGATGGTCAATGGCACTGGTAGCACAGCTCCAAAGGCCGACACCGGGTGCCCACTAGAGGGCGATCATTAGGAAAGGCAGCGACAATTTGCTATGTGCTGCTGAAAAATAAACCGTAGAGAAACTCACTCCAGATGAGGTTGCACCCACCCCTCCCGGGTGTTCCCGTTCTCCTCCTTTTTAATGTACAGATGAATATTGTTATATATAAATAAATAAATAAATAAATATGTATATACATTTTTAGAAAGAAGCAGTTTTCCTCGAATTTCTACCTATACAGCTATATGAAGCTTGTATTTAAGAATGAATTCTTTAGGCAAGATTAACAATGTTTTATGATAAATATGAAAAGAACTTCTTCATGGCGCTTTTTCATCTTTACTTTTCATATATATTGTGGAATCTCGTTGTACAGGTCTGCAAGAATTGGAAAAAGAATTACAGTTTCCTATAACCATCAGGCATCTGGATGTGCCTGTAACGGTGTTGGCAGCTGCTAAGTAACATTATTCAAAATTACAAAAATCTCTATTCTATTATTATGCATTAATTATCATTGAGAAGTGTAGTTAACCATTTTGAAAAATGGAAGAGTTAATGCGTATTAAGACATATAAGAAATTCCAGGCACTTGATTTTGTCAGAATTCACAAGCACTCAACTCTTTATAAAAACTGAAAAATAAGAAACAAATTAAAAAGCAGTCAAAGGACTATTTAATTTTAAACTAAACCTAAAGCATATTGATTCATGATAAGTAACACCTTAAGGATTGTGTTCTCTATTTCAAAATTTTAAAAACTTCTGAATGATACAGAGGCAGATTTAAAAAATTGTATTGCACTGATTATTCCACTAAAATGTTAAATAACCCCTATCGTTCAAGTGAAGAGGTGCAAATTACTTCAACACGCTTTCTTCCCTCTCCACCTTGTTCTTTCTGCCTTTCCCTTTTCCTCTTAATTGTAGTTATCAAATGAAAATTTATTTCAAAGTAAGCTGATTATTTTCAAATTTGAAAGATTAACTATAAAAAGATAAGGAATAACTTAAGAAGTTAATATTTTAAAGTAAAGTAAATATTTTAGAGTAATATTTCTCTTTGGTGGAGCACAAATGTGAACGATAGCTTGAGCAGCCCCGTTCATTTTAATCTAGCCCAGACAGTACCGATAACTGCACTGATCACACGCTGATATACTGCAGAAACACAGCTTTCTAGAGACTTGTTAATTAAGTGGACATTTGTGTGATTTCCTAGTACCAAGGGTATCCTCATTTACATATGTTTAAAACTTACTTACTTCAATTGTTGGTGGGAGTTCAACAATTTTGGAAAGGAAAAAGGTTCTCTCTGTCGCCTTCTGTCATGGTGAACAATAGCTTCACGATACTAAACTCAACTAGTGTTCCTGAGTGTTGTGTTCAATTTCACACTAAATTTGGTCTGTTTTTCATGGGGCAAGACTTTAATTCTGCTGGTTATTGATATGGGAACATATTCTGTTGCTATCATATCTGCTATCTGATCCATGTAATGGATTGACTTAAACCGATTTAGAATTTTTTAGTATAAACACCCAGTATCTTTTTAAAAAATTGAATGAGATTAATTTTACCCTTAAAAATTATGTCAAGTTTTTGCCGCTGCCTCAAAGACCCTTTGGAATATAACTTTGGTCAGAGAAAACACCAGAATATAAAAATGACTTGAAGCTTGTTTTTTTTTTTAATAATCCAATACAAGTTTCAATTGTATGTGTTGGATTGTTAGATTTAGTTCCTTTTAAAGAAACACAGCAAGCACTTTGGTGAAGAAGGTCACAGGAAAGTTAAGAGGCATCACTACCCCTGGACTTCATTTACTAAACAATGAAAGGATCTTTTATCGTCATCAGCAGACAGATCAGTATTCTAAGCAAGGTCAATGATATTTAGTTACTGCCAATTTTATCATTATCCCATTATGGACAAATATGCCCGGTTTATAATGAATATCTGATTCTTAATAGCACCTAATCATAATACAAACTTCTTAGTTCTAGGGTTGCTTATGATAGGAAAGCAGTATTTTGATTCCCTCACATTAATGTGTGTGTGTGTGTGCATGTACATGTTTTGCAATGATATATTTTACCCACTTAATTAATTTAAAGAACACAAATTTGACAAGTCAATCTGTCAAGATCATCTGGAAAAAACCAGAGTGAAAAACCTAAACAAATTGTTTGATATGAGCTATAGCATGACTCATTTATTTTCCAGAATAAAATTATAGAAAACCTTACTTCACTTCTAATGAAATGGAATTTAAGCACTTATTCATTCAGGGGTGCAGGGGAACGAACTCAGGCTTTCCACTGAGCTACATCTTCAGGCCATTTTTTAAAAACAAATTCTCAGTCACTAAATCTACTCAGTCTGGGCTCGCATGTGCTATCTTCCTGCCTCAGTCTCCCATGCTGATAGATAAGCAGCACCAAGGTTTTATTTTTGATATACTTAATTTCTTTCATAAAAGTTTCTTCCATCATTCCTGGCTGGAAAAGAGAACCCATAATCTGCTCAGCATGTGTGAGGTACTGGTTCAATTTTTAGTTCTATGGGGAAAAAATAGCACATATTCTGAAAACAAATTATACCTCATCTAAATTTTTTCTTTACATCTGTGACTTAAATCATATATTCAATGATATTCACTCAAAATTCAATTAATAGTGGAGTTATAAAGCATAGAGTTGTCATTCACACTTCCCACCCTCAGTGAGTGCCACCGCTAGCCCAAAACAGCTACTTATTTTTTAAAAAATTAAACAGTCGTAGCTGTGCTGGATACACAGCTGTCCTTCCAGTACTCTGGAAACTGAGGCAGGAAGAGCATCTCAGGCTGGAGGCCAGCCAGGGCTACAGATGAGTTCAAGGTCAGCATGAGATACCCAGTGAAACCCTGGCTTGTCCTACCACCACCACTACCCAAAACAGAAACAGAAGCCCACCATGTGCTTTAGGCTGGGCCCACATTCCTGGCCTCAAGTGACCCTCCTGCCTCATCCTCCTGAGTATTTGAGACCACAGCTATAAATCACCATGCCTGGCTTTACTTCTATTTTTCCTTTAGAAAAAAAATTGTACTTTCCATGCCAATAAACAAAAATATGTCATCCTTTTGAAAACTGGTCAATTAGTTGTGTTGATATACTATTATTTAACTAAATCCGTACCTGTTGAAATTTAGTTTATTTTCAATTTGTTACCATCATAAGGTATTAAATTCCAATAAATTCATTACACAAAATTTGTATGCTGGATTATGATCTTCTGAGATTAAATTCTGGAAGCAAAATATGCTGAATCAGTGGAAATAGATATTTCACAAAAGTTGATAGTCATTACCAGCTTATTTCCTCCCAAAGTTTTCCAAATTTATATTTTCATCAACAGTTTCCACTTAATATGATTGTATGATTTATTCCATTGAACTGTAAATGCATTGGCTACTTTTTCATTCAAAAAGAATGAGTGTGCATTTATTAGAAAATGTTGTTTGTTTTTTCATAACTTTTCTATTCCAGTCTTCTGCCTAATTTTCCATCGGCTTTTTGTAGCCTTTTACAAGTTAATAGGGCTGAGGATGTAGCTCAATGGAATAAGCACCTGCCTGCAAAACAATGTACCAGTTAATTTGTAAGAAGTTTGCATACTGGGAAAAAAAAATATGTGTTATACATCTATCAGTTATTTTTTTCTAAACAAATACCTTTTACTTACAAAGTCAAACCAGTTAACCATTCTCTTTATAGGACTTTGTATACTAACTGCTATCAAAAGTACAGTATCCTAAATAGTCTTACATAATATTCATTGTTTGAAACACCCACTCCCAGGAGAGAGGCAGAAATTCCTACAAATTTTCCCCCCAAATTATAGTTGAATATTAAATGTAAAAGCTTGGCAGAAACACCTTAGATTTTTCTTTTGTCACTTGTTGCTGTGCTTTTGAATATGACTTCTCTGATCTAGGTCTTCTTCTCTGTACATTCGGACTCTATAAACTGGGTGAATATGATGCCAGCGGGAGCTCTCAATACTATTTACCTAACAGGAATTTTCTTCCCACTGTTTAATAATCTGCACTTGCTATACATATACATAATTCTGATGCATACTTTGTTTTACTGCTGAGTCTGAAGTGTTTTATCTTTCTATTTTTTTATTACAGTAAGAATAATATGTTTTAAATAACTATATTTCTGAAAGGGGAAGAGTCCCCTTTCACTTTTCTTTGTAAGACAAAACCTGCAGGTTAGGCTCATATTATATTGTAGCTAACATACAAAATGATCCTTTCATGTCTTCATTACTCAGTATCTTAGTGAACACACAGTGAATGGTTATTATGTATCAAACAGTGTTCTAGTTGTGAGAAATAGACAAGTAAACAAAATACATAAAATACCTACATTTAACAGAACTCAAATTTTATCAGGGGGCACATAAATAAATTGAGACATCTTCCAAACAATGTTCATATAACGCACAGAGTTTCCTAAGGTATAAGCAATACATATGTGCAGATTTGACGGCTGTCTCCCAACATGGCCATAAGCATGATGGTCTATAATTTACAGCTACAGAGATTTCTTTGAGGAAAAAATTTTATAACTGGTGTTACTTAGGATATATAGTGAATGATTAAAGTAAAAGA
Source organism: Dinomys branickii (assembly GCA_004027595.1). Lineage (NCBI taxonomy): Eukaryota > Metazoa > Chordata > Mammalia > Rodentia > Dinomyidae > Dinomys > Dinomys branickii. The sequence goes on from PVLD010007773.1 coordinate 35,172, forward strand.
ATATAAATTTTATTATTATTTTGAGCACAGACCCATATCTCTCATCATGCACTAAACTAAAATCAAAATAGATAAAATATCTAAACATCAAAACAGACACACTTAATCTGCTGGAAGACGAAATAGGTAAAACTCTTGAAGACACAGGTGTAAGCAAAGAATTTCTGTGCAAAATTTTGGTTGTACAAGAAATAATACCAAGACTCAACCAGTGGGATCACACCAAATTAAAAAGCATTAGCACAGCAAAGGAAATCACTAACGGCCTGAAAAGACACTCCACAGAGTGGGAAAACAGTTTTCCTGCTATGCTACAAACCAGGGAATAATATCTAGCATACATAAAGCCCTTTAAAAAATTAGACCCCAAAATTTAAAGATCCAATTAAAAATGGGCATTTGAAATGCATAGATACATCTCAGATAAAGAATACAAATGGCCAGTAAATACAGGAGGAAATGTTCAACATCTCAGGTCATTATAGTAATGCAAATTAAAACAGTATAGTGGCACCCCAGATCATGAATGCTTTTGCTTATGAACAATTCAGTTTCCAAATAGAGGGATTTGGCAAAATTTTGTTTATTTTTCTGAACTCTTCATCAGGTGATGAACATGACCATGGCCATCTTTTCCAGACTTGTGGAATGAATTAAGTTTGCAAACAGAAGTACCACTGTATTGAGATTCCATCCTACTCTAGAAAGAATGGTTACCATCAAGAAATTAACAAGTAAAATTTCTAGAGGGGCTGTGGGGAGAGAGGAACCTTTCTGCACTATCAGTGGATATGTAAACATACACAACCACTACAGAAATCAATATGGAGATTCTGCAAAATATCCCATTGACTGGCCTTTCTCCTTCTAGAGGAATTCTCTCAAATGGCATCACACCACAGCGATATAAACATAGCTATGTTTATTGCAGCATAATTCAAAGTAGCTAAATCTTGGAAGCAGCCTATCTGTCCATCAGCAGATGAATAGACAAAGAAAACGTGGTATTTATACCCAATGGAGTAATGTGCTATGAAGAATAAACTTAAGTCATTTATAGGAAAACTTGTGCAGCTTCAGACCACAGTGTAAGTGAAGTAATTCAGACACCCAAGTGTAAATGTTGGATAATTTCTCTCATATAAAAACCTAATTTCTAAATAGAGTATAAAATAAAAGATAATGGGATAAAAAAAAGAAAGACAAAAATATTATTGTAATACAGCACAATGTATCTAAAAGTGAACCTTGACATGGAACAATTGTCTTGCATGACAATAACTTTATAAGATCTTATAAGATAAATAAATGAATCTGCTGCTGGCAAAACAAAAAGGGGTAGAGACAGAGGTATAAAAAGAATTGAAATATGTTATTTACATACCAATTCCCTACAGTGAATATAATCATTACATATTGCAACCATGTACTGATAAAGATCAGAAATTTTTTCTACAGAAAAGGCATTGCCTTATGGCTGTCCTCAGAGCAAATACCCCTAGTACTGTGCCCTTAGCATTTCATCGCCAAAGATGACATCTAAGGTTATATTTTGGACAAATGTCTTTATTCCAGTCTCACCAAGTAAAAGGCAGAATATGGAAGCTGTAGCAGGAAAGGAACCTTTCTTTTAAAGCTCCTGAAAGTAATGCTCAGCACAGTCAAGGCTTGGGGTCACCAGTGGACCCAAGAAGTGAACAGAAAACAAGATAGAGAGGAGTAGGATCAGAGAAACATGAGAGGGGCTAGAAAACTTGTAGGAAGGAGATCAGCTTCCCTTGCTGTAATTAGGCTTGACTGTCTGATCTGCTCTGGCTCCCAAATGCAAATGGAAGTGAGATGGAAGAGTCACTTCTGTGGAGCTCTTACGTAGTGAAACTCTCTTTTTCTTCTGCCATAATGACAGGTGCTATAACACAAAAAGGTTTTTTATGGGTCTGGAGCTTGAAGTGTAGTGATGCTTAGAAGAATCACGTTTACATAAGGGAGAAATAAAACAATTTTGTTGTAAGTTTCAGAGACTTAGGGGTTGTTAAATACTGCAGGATATTCTAGCGTTTTCTTCTGGTATAGATTAATTGAAGAAGTATATAATAAGGAAAAAAATCCAATAAGAGTGAAGATCAAATAAGATGAGATGGAAGAATGCCTAAGGAATTTGTCAGGAAGAAGGTCAGCAGTACACTAGAAAGAACAGTGTCTAATGAATGCCAAGAGTATAAGTCAGGAGGATTAATTATCCTGCAAATCATTAGCACTCTATGGATATTTTTTGATATGCAAAGAGTAAAGAACCTCCAGGTCTAATCTCTTCTCATTCATTGCACTTGGCAGGTCAAATTAGAAGGCTATGGATTTGAAGTATCAAGCTACATCTTCCAAAGATAATTAAAAAATAATGATATTGCTGAAGGCATTAATTTAAAGGCTCAAGGAAGGCAGTCAGCTTTTATTTTGATCAAATTTATAAAAATAATTTTAAGTAGTAATGTTCTTTAGAGAAATAACTTTAAGTAGTAATGTTCTTTAAAGAAACATGGCATAAAATTTATTAGATTATGATAATAATTTTTGAGAGGGACTCTAGACATGGAAAATAGGAAGAAATTAGCAGAGTTTAGTGATCTCTGAGTGTCTCTTTTTGAGATGAGCAGCCATAGAGTAGTACACTTCATTTATTCACTTATTCTTCCACTCAACAGACATGTACAACCTTCCATGAATCAGTCATCCTGAGGTGCACTGTGATTTTTGGTGGAGAATGATATAAAAATTACTACTTGCATCTTCACAGCCAAGTGAATTTCATTAAAAAAAAAATTTACATTTTATGGTTTAAAACAAAATTTTAATATAGTATCTTTCTTGTACATCTACTATTGTATGATATCACTTAAATTTGATCAATCTTGTATGTCTATATGTTTTATCCTGAACACACACTTCAAAGATATCAATATGCAAAGCAGCAAGTATTGGTGGTTTTTGTTTTGTTTTGTTTTGTTTTGTTTTGTTTTGGCTTTGGTTTTTTGTTTTTTGTGTTTTTCTGTTGTTGAGAGGATTAATTGTCTGACCAATTTTGCATGTCTGTATCTGGGTTCATACACATACACTTCGAAGATATCAATAGATAAAGCAACAACCATTGTTGAGCCCATGTCACCTTGTCTGTAGATCAGTTTTGATTGTACTATTTTTTATGCTAATTTGTGTTTGTGTGTTAATATGTTTTTGTGCTTTTATTTTTCTAAAAATAAAAAAGTAATAAATAAAAGACATGTGGCTTTCTTCTTTTTCTCTCTTGGATCACCTACTCTGTTTAGAATTTTTTTTTTTTTTATTTTATTTTAAAGACAAAAGAATGGAGACATATGAACCAGAAAAGCCATAAACAATACAGAAAATAAAAAGTTATACAGAATATAGTAGGGAATTAGAACTGGATGTTGTATTACGTAGTTATCTTCACCCACTCTGGAGAGAAATTGCTGACATCTCCTGAAGACACTGGAGCAGTCCGGTGGAGAATTCCAAACTGCAGGGCTCCACCGAAGACACCGGCCACCCGCCAGTGACCAGTCGCATGACTGAGCCATGCTGGAAGATGAAGGTTCCACCCTCCAAGTGCCTAAATGAAATCCCTTTAATAGCTTGATTGCAACTTCATCTGAAACTCTGACCCAGAACAATCCTGGTAAGTCACTCCTAATTCCTTGTCTTTGAGAATAGTAAGAATATAAATATTTGTTGTTTTCACTCTTAAGTTTTAGGGTAATTTACGGTACAGTAGGACTTCTCTGATTGCACACACACTAATCTCACATGAAACAATTATTCCCAGTTCTTTTGATGCCTTTCACCTAAAATGAGGTTTTTTTTACTTTCTCAAATGTGAAGAAATAAACAGTTTAGGGATCAGCAAGTGCCTCTTATGATCCAAAAACATCATTTATCTCTTTTGATCCAAATGGCAAAAATACTCCCTTAAATGATTTGTATTGGAGTTAAATTCTAAAGTAAAGCATTTTTTATTTAAGCTACAACATTTCTTCAGAACTTACACAGTGTACTTCAAATAGTGTTTTATAAGAAAAAGTATCTCCATTTAACTGCTAACATGCTATTTTTAAAAGAATAGTAAAATGGTAGTTCCTACTTCCAAAGAATTTTTATCAGAAAAACTAAGTTAAAACCTTACCAATGTCACACAAAACTCGAATTTCAGCTTTGACTGGAGAAATGGGCTGGTGAAGTTTGTTTAGTATACTAATTAAGTACATTTATAATTACAGTCATCCAGCACGCATATAGGAGGAATAACTTAGGTTGTGGATCAGAAAGGGCTGCCATATTTTGTTAACCAGACAAGCCGCCACATTCTGCATTTCAGGCATGGTGTCAGGTCGCTTTCCTCTCTATACTTACCTTCTTTTAATCTTTCATAAAGGTATGAAAAATTGCATAGACCATTGAAAAGCTGTGCCTGCTCTCTCTCTCAGAATGACTTCCCTAGAAACCTTGAATAAAGTTTAATTAGTGATTTTAGTCCCTGAAGTTTTATAGAAAATATTATAAACGTGTAGTTAGGTAAATTTCCCTAGAGCATGGAAAATTTTATTGCATTCAGTAGGTTTTCATAAAAGGTAGAATATTAATGTTTATGCAAGAGGCTTAAACTTCATTCACCTCATAGTACTGCTTACAACATCCTAAGGTCTTTTGAAGGTATATATCATGATCATGATTCCATTTTTGATGAGTAAAGGGAAGACAAGGGAAAGGTACAGGGGATGTTCTTGTGTGTTTAGGGAAGCATTTGTGTTTGTGTGTGTTCAACTTAGTAGAGATTTTAGTTTCTCAAAACAATTTAATATCTCCATCTGCACCACTTTACTCTGTAGAATTCTCTGCAGCTTTTGTCTGGAAGTGCTAAAGAGTGTATCAGTTAAAGAAACAATGCTTATGTAACATAACTAGATTTTTTAAAAGGTCTGTGCTATCATAGGCTGCTGAAAACCTCTACTATTCCTTATGAAAACAGCTGTAAAATGTGGCCTTGGCTAACAATAGCTACCTGACATGGCAAAGGACTGCCTGAGATAGCAACGTTCGTCTAAGTAATCTTATACCTGACTCTTTCCCAGCGTTTTCCTTGGTGTGTAGTTATTCAGTGTAACACTGACCACATGAATTCTGATTTCAGTGTCTCCCTGGAATCATTTTTACTGTTTCTTGGTTGAATAACTGGCATGGAATCCATCCCAGATATTGTTTCATAGAGTGACTCAAACCTTAAAATTATCAATTATAATTCTGCCTGGAACCATGGAATCAGAACTCAGGCAGCATTCAGGTCAGAAAAACACATTTTATCAAGGTCAGGAAGAGCAGCTGAGAGGTCATTTCAGTGATAAAGGAAGGAGGCTTAAATGAGTGCACAGGGCAGTGCTGAGGAGAGGCCAGATGAAGCATATATTTATATTTTACTGGTAAAGATATGGCTACTAATGCATGGAATGTAAAAGATTTAAGGAGACAGAGTGTGAGAGAAGGTGACAAAGACAGAGAGAGACAGAGAGAGACAGAGAGAGAGAGAGAGAGACAGAGACAGAGACAGAGACAGAGAGACAGAGAGACAGAGAGAAAGAGAGAAATGCACCAAGGATAAATGCAAAGTTTAAAAATATGAATTTGCTTTTTCTTTTGAATTTTTTGTTGTTGTTCCAAGAAATTTAGTGAGATAGGAAAAACATACTATCATTTATTACAGTAATATATATATATATATATATATATGTATATATATATGTATATATATATGAATGAAGCATTTTGTTCACTTTAATGTATCTTGAAATTTCTTCCTAATTAATACATATATCTGTATCATCTTTTGAGTAAATGCAAAGAATTAGGCATATGGATGTGATTTATATGAACACCATCTTTTATTCAGCATTTTGAAACAACTTATTCTAGATAGACTTTTTGTTTTGGTTTCTATTCTTTCAGCACAATAAAAAATGCTACTGTGAACATTCATGCACAAATATGTTTGCATGCATGGAAAATGCATCTATAGTATAAATCTCCAGAAAAATCAAAACTTCAGGTCAAAGTTGTTTTCACTTTATATTTGGGCAAATTCCAAAGTTATGTCCAAAGAGATTCTGTTAATTTACATTCAAAGGCAAAATGTGAAAGATCCTTTTTTCTCACATTTCTTTGTCAATATGCTATCACTTTCCTTAAATATAAGTTCTGCCTGAGTTTGATTTACACATGCAGATGGTCTTGAATTGAGCACCCATCTCAAAAAAAGTCTAGACCTCTCTAGAATGTGGAAAATGTAAATTTTACCCAAAGGTAAAATATAGGCATTGTGGTTAGGAAGTCGATATGCAGGCCTCTAGCTACTGAGTATATTGTGAAGACTCTGCATGAGCATGCATTTCAACTGTGCCCTGCGTCATGATTTTATCTACATGTGTGATCACGCAGAAAAGCTTAGCATGTATCCTTGCCATTCTAACAAAAGAATAATAACTCATTTTATTCTCAAAGGAAAATGACAATAATGAACACAGACTATTTCAAAGATTCTACCAACTCCTTCATTCAGAGTATGATGCAGAGTGAAAGTTTTATTTTCTTAAAGTAAATTTAGGGTCAGTTGTATTTTTAATGCATGGACATACTTTATACTTTTTTGATATTTGGAAAAGTTTACTTGAAATATTTTCACTTTGGTCTTAATTTTTATTAGTGTAGAGATTTTATTGAGGATGACAGTGTGAGAAGCTGAGATAAATTAGCAGAGAGCAAGTTTTAATAAATGTAAATTTGGTACTTTATGTTTGCAGAAGTAAAATGCAGCTTGAAACTAAAACTATATTAAGTCTTGCCATTTACATTATGCCATCTCAGGTGTTATTTCTAGAAATCAATGAAAAAATTCAATATTAATTTCTATAAAAATATTAATGAAATATTCATAAGTATGGTGATTTGCGAGAAAGAAAATGTACTAATTTTCTTTTCACCTATTTCCAGGATGCCTTACTGATATTTACATTGAAACTTGAAGAGATAGTTTAAATCTTTGTATCTAAGATGAACTTCTTAAATGAAAACTGTCAAACATATGTGAAGTTTGTAACATTCACTAAGAGCAATATGAAGTTTCCTTTTTCTCCTGGTCACTGACAATGTAGGTCCTATAAAATACACTTTTATTATTGGATTATCACCAAAATGAAGTCTGGTATATTAAAATTAATGGTTGATATGACATTTATGAAGAATTGGCACATTTTTAGGACCATCTAAATTGTTGTAAGTTGAACAGAGGGATATATAAAATACTGCTTTTGATCTCAAATAACATATTTATTTTGAAGAGGTGAAAATTAAAATTAAACAGAAATGATATAAATTTCTTTAGCAAGGAATGCTTATGACTGGTTTGGAATCCTTACCTCCTTTCAAGCCTTATTTGATAGGTTTCTGAGCTGGTTATCACTGCTTTGATATTCTGTTTTTTTTTTTTTTTATATACGAGGAATTGAACTCAGGCCCTTGCGCTCACCAGGCAAGCACTTGTGCCACTGAGTTAGATCCCTGGCTGTTACTCTTGTTTTTGTTGACACCCTCAAAGTCTATGTTCACTGGCAAAGAGAGATGGTCTTTGAAGAAATTGTGCTTCCCCATTCCTGAAGCTACAACTTCTTATCAGTTCTCAATATTTGAAGGCCTTCAACAGGGTGAACATGGGCTCTTTTTACAGAAAGACTGGGCAATACTTTTGAGTACAGGAAAGCTGGAAGATGGCAAGGGACAGGATGGGAATGGATCAAATTTTGCAAGAAAAATGATAAAATTTGAGATTGATGTTGTTTGACGTAGTAAACCTAAATAGGAAGCAAAATAGGGCACTCCGTATTTTGTTCCATAGCAGTTCTGTAGCAGAAGCCATGGAACTCAGACTGCTACTCCTCTCAAAACACAATGCACAAATGTGAAAATGCTCCATTTCAGTTTTCCAGCGTTAGCCTGAAAAATTGCTTAATTAATAAATCTTATCCTAAAGCTTAAAATATGAATGTAAGATGCATTAATAAGAGATACAATCAATAAAAATGTATGACATAGTGAGAATATCTGCTGTCAGAATCCATATGGGAATACTCATAAACAAAAATATAGCAGGCATGGTGACACATGTCTGTAATATCAGCATTTGGGAGGCTGAGGCAGAAGGATAACTGCAAGATTGAGACCAACCCGGGCTGCATAATAAGTTCAAGGCCAGCTTGAACTCTATATCAAAACCTTATCTCAGAACAAAAAATAACGGACACCCCAAAAAACAAAAAACTAGGAACCCACAAGTAAACAACCCAAAACATAACAAAACAAAAACATACATACAAAAATCTGTCATGAGAGTTTAAAAAAATGTCCTCTTTCTAAATTTCTTCTTTATTTTTAGAGACAAACATTTCATTTAGAAAGTACAGGCATTATCTGAGTGGAAATCTGGATTCCTTATGGATTTCTAGTTTTAAAAGCTCTTGTTCTGACTCAGAAAATGGTACTAAGAGTACTAGACTTTTCACTGACATGTGAGTGTGCACTTTGTTTTGAGTAATATAATGTGTATGTTTCTGGACCCAAACCCAAACCAAACCAAAACAAAACAAGAAAGTTTTGCACAAATACCAACTTGACAAAATCTTGCATGGTGCTTTGTTTAAAAAAATTTTCTTGGCAGGTGTTGCATTGAACCCTGGGCATCTTCAGAAACCCTGATGGGCCACTACTATGCCTACCTGACCAGCATGAAAGGCAGCGGAGCCTCGGGCACCTTCTGGGGCCTCGGTGGCCACTCCCTGCATGCCTGGATCTCCACAGGTGCTGGACTGAGCCCCAGACATCTTCAGGAATACCAGTGAGTTGCCTCTGTACTTCCCCTACTAGAGTGTGAGACAGGTGTGCCCAGGTACATTCTGGGGCCTCAGTGGTTACGGTTAGCATGACTTGCAGCCCATGGAAGCTCAGCTCAAACTCAGAGTCAGCGGCCTCAGGGACTCCACCCTCACCCTCTCCTGCTGGCATAGGAGCAGAGTTGGATTGTGGGCAACATATGAAACCTTGATGAACATGACCTGTATCCTCCATCCTTGTGGAAGCCAGGCTGAACCCCAGAGAGTATCAGAAACTTCAGTGGGCCTCTCCCACCAGCCTGGGAGTCAACTGAAGGCAAGAAAGTGTCATGAGCACCTGGGACCCCACCTTCCCGCCACACACCAGCATAAGAACCACACTGAGCACTGGGAATCTTCACTCACCCTGCCACTCCTACCAGTTGTGGGAGTGAGGCTGAGCTCCTGGGAACCTCTGGATCTTCAAAAATCACAAAATGAAGGAGCAAAATGCAATCTAGACCTCTACACCACCAAGAACAAGTCCAGGAGACAATAAAACAGAAGAGACTGGAAATGGTACACCTGAAATCTCTGAAATGATAGCAACTGAAGTAAAGAAACAACTCCATCAGGCCATAGAAAACATCAGATCAGAAATAATCCCCCAGATAAAAAGAGACATGACAACAATAATTAAAGAATTGTTCAGCATATCCAAAGAAGACATTGATAAGAAAGTGGATGAGCATAGATAACTCATGAAACCTTGAGTGAACAATGTAGAAAAGAATTAGAATGTATGAAACAGGTTGAAGCAGATATCCAGGAAGTTAAAAATTCCATCAAAAGCTGGTAAAACCACTGGAATGAAGCTGAAGACTTTCACACTGTGAAGACAGCATTGCCCCTAATAAACGTGAAAGGAAGGATGTCTTAAAAACAACAAGAAACCAGTAAATAATTCAACAACTGCAAGACAATGCAAAGAAAAATGATGTAATATTAATGGGTACCAATGAAATAGCAGATGTCAACACAAATGACATAAAAAGACTATCTGCAGAAATAATAGCAGAAAATTTCCCAGGCATGGAAAAAAAGTGGACATAGAGAAAAGTGAAGCATATATTCCATTTACCATAACCAAAATAAATCTACACCTAGAAAATAGTGATCAAGATCCTACAAACTCAACAAAAATCAGAATATTAAAAGTTGTTAAAGAAAAGAAAACAGAACACCTATAAAGGAAAGCCTATCAGAATAACAGGAGATTTCTCAACAAAAACCATCAAATCAAGAAGAGTTTGGAGTGAAGTATTTCAGGTATTGTAAGAAAACAATTTCCAACCCAGATTGATGTAGATTGCAAAACTGTCCTTCAAATTTAATGGAGAAATAAGATATTTTCAGGATAAAGAACAACAGAAGAAATTTGTGAGCACCAAACTAATCCTACAAAGAGTATTGAAAGATATTCCAGAAAGAGATAAAATAGACCACAACTTCAAGAACAACAACAGAATGGAACCACCAAGCAAAGAAAGGAATTAAACAGTGGAAGAAAAGAGGATCTAACAGCAGGAAAATAACATGTCAAAAATAAGCCAGTACATATCAGTTATAACCATCAATGTAAACAGTATCAATGTACAAAGCAAAAGAAGAAGACTGAAAAAAAAAAAACAGAAGAAGACTGGCAGAGTGGATCAAGAAACAAACTCCAACTATATGCTATATGCAAGAAACACATTTAGTTCAAAAGGAAACTCAGAGACTGAAAATTAAAGGATGGAAAACAATACTGCACAGGACAGGAACCCAGAAAAAAGAGGGTATAGCTATTCTGTTTGCAGACAATGGGAACTTCAAACTAGAACAATCAAAAGAGATGAGGAAGGTCACTGTATATTTGTGGGGGGCAAGCTTCAAGAGGAAGAGATAACAATCATAAACATCTATGCACCTAAAATAGGAGCACTCAGCTATATATCCCAAACTTTAACAGACATGACAAGTGAAATAAGCAGGAACACAATCGTAACAGGGTTTTTTAATACACCATTATTACAAAAAGATAGATCAACTACACAAAAAATCAGCAAAGAAATAACAGAACATAACCAGACTTAGTAGACCTTTGCAGAGTGATCCATCCAACAGCATCAGAACACAATTCTTCTCATCTGCACACAGGATGTTCTCTAAAACGGACCATATGCTAGCACGCAGAGCATGCTTAAGTAAGGCAAAGGAATTGAAATGATCCCCAGGCATACGATTGGACTACAGTGCAATGAAATTGGAAATTTATAACAAAAGAAGTCACAAAAACTCCGTAAATACAGAGATATTAAATAACATCCTCTTGTTCTACTATTATATTATATCACTTAATGCTAAGGAATAATCGATGACGGGTTATTTGATCAATCTTGTATGTCTGTATGTGTTATCCTGAACACACACTACGAAGATATCAAAATGCAAAGCAGCAACTATTGGTGGTTTTTTTTTTTTTTTGCCTGTTTTGTTTTTTGTCTTTGGATTTTTGGTTTTTGTATTTTTTCTGTTGTTGAGAAGATTAACTGTCTGACTAAATTTGCATGTCTGTATATGGGTTCATATATTTACACTTTGAAGATATCAATGGATAAAGCAATAACCACTGTTGAGACCATGTCACCTTGTCTGTAGATTAGTTGTGACTGTACTATTTTTTATGCTAATTGGTGTCTGTTTGTTCGTATGTTTTTGTACTTTTATTTAAAAAAAAATCCTCTTGAATAACCAATGAGTCACAGATGAAATCAAAGAAGAATTTAAAAACTATTTACAATCAAATGAAAATATAGATACAATTTACAGGAACTTGTGGAATACAATGAAAGCAGTCCTCAGGTGAAAATTTATAGCAGTGAATTCCCACCTCAGGAAAGTAGAACAAGCACAAATAAACAATGTTATGCTGCTCCTCAAGCTTCTAGGAAAAGAAGAGCAAGTCAAACAGAAAGCCCAAAGAAGACAGGAAATTATAAAGCTCAGAGCAGGAATTAATGCAATGAAGACTAAAAAAATGACACAAAGAATTAATGAATCAAAGAGTTGGTTATTTGAAAGAATAAATAAAATAGATAAACCCCTAGCCAACCTTATCAAAAAAAGGAAAGAAAAAACTGAAATGCATACAATAAGAAATGAAAGGGGTCAAACCACTACAGATCCTGAAGAAATTCAGAAGATCAATACCTACTTTGAAAATCTTTACTCTCCTAGGATAGAAAGTACAGAAGAAATGGACAGATTTCTAGATAAACATGAATTACCAAAGATGAATGAAAAGATATAAAAATTCTGATAATTCAATATCAGCTAGTAAAACTCAGAATGGAATAAAAAAAAACTTGCCAATGAAGAAAAGCCCAGGTCTTGATGGATTCAAAGCTGAATTCTACAAGAAATTTAGAGAAGATTTAACACCATTTCTTCTTAAGCACTAAACACTTTAATGAAATTGAAAGGGAAGGAATTCTACCCAATTCATTCTTGGAGGCAAGTATTATGCTGTTACCAAAACCAGTGAAAGATCCAAGCAAAAAGAGAACTACAGGCCAATCTCTATAATGCATATAGATGCAAAAATTCTCAATAAAATACCAGGAAACAGAATGAAACAAATCATCAAGAAGATTATACATCATGACCAAATGGGATTCATCCCATGGATACAGGGATGGTTCAATATATGCAAATCAACTAATGTAATATACTATGTCAATAGAGGCAAAGACAAAAATCATATGCTTATCTCCATAGATGCAGAAAAAACCTTCAATAAAGTCCAACACTCATTTACAATAAAAACCCTACAGAAAATAGGAACAGATGGTCCTTACCTCAATCTGATCAATGCCATCTATGACAAACCAATGGCTAACATCATACTAAGTGGTCAAAAATTGAAAGCTTTCACTTTAAAATCAGGAAAAAGACAAGGATGTCCAGTATTACCACTCCTACTCAATATAGTTCTGGAAATACTAGCTAGAGCAATTAGAGAAGTAAAAGGAATAAGGACAGGAAAGGAAGAAGTGAAATTATCCTTATTCGTAGATGACATGATACTCTACCTAGAAGACCCACAAAACTCCACCAAAAGGCTTATAGCTTTAGTAACCAAATTCAGTAGTGTAGCTGGATACAAAGTCAATGCTCAATAATCAATAGTATTCCTACACACAAACAGCAAACAGACTGAGAGAGAAAATAGGGAAACTACACATTTTACAATAGCATCTAAAAAGATGAAGTACTTAGGAATCAATCTAACAATAGAAGTAGAAGATCTATGCAATGAAAACTACAGTACTCTGAAAAAAGAGATCAAAGAAGAGTTCAGAAAATGGAAAGATATTCCTTGCTCATGGATAGGAAGAACCAACATTGTGAAAATGGTCATACTCTCTAAATTGTTGTACAGATTCAATGCAATCCCAATTAAAATACCACTAGTATACCTCACAGATCTAAAGAAAATACCACTAATATACCTCACAGATCTAAAGAAAACATTCCTCAAATTCATCTGGAACCAAAAGAGGCCTAGAACAGTAAAAATAATTCTGGGCAAAAAGGGAAAGTCAGGAGGCATCGTAATTCTTGACCTGAAATTATACAACAAAGCTGCTGTGAAAAAAATCAACATGATACTCGCAAAAAAACAGACCTTAAGATCCATGGAAAAGGTTTGAAAATGCAGACACAGCTGTAAACACACTCAGCAACCTTATCTTTGACACAGGGCCCAAACGTGGTCACTACGCATCTTCCATAAATAGTGATAGAAAAACTGTTGCTGGTTGAAGACTAAAACTAGATTCACGTCTTTCACCATGCACTAAACTAAAGACAAAATGGATCAAAGATCTAAATATTAAAACAAAAATACTAAATTAATGGAAGAGAAAATAGGTAAAAATCTTGAAGACATAGGTATAGGCAGAGAGTTCATGAACAGAAACCAAAATGCATGGGAAAATCTTCAAAAAATCAACAACTGGGATCTTGTCTTATTGAAAAGTTTTTGCACATCAAAAGAAATCACCAATATAGTAAAAAGAAAACCCATGGATTGGGAAAAAGTTTACCCAACTGCCCCTCGGACAAAGGACTTCTATCTTGAACACATAAAGAATTAAAAACTATCATGCCCCCAAAATTCAAAGACCCAATACAAAAATGGGCATGTCAGATGAATACACACTTATCAGATGAAGAAATACTAGTGGCGAATAAATACATGCAAAAATGTTCAATATCTTTAGTCATTCAATAATTGCAAATTAAAACAACAATGAGATTGTATCTCACACCAGAAACAATGCCTATCATCAAGAAATCAACCAATAACAAATGCTGGAGAGGCTGTGGGGCAAAAGATACACTATTGCACAGTTGGTGGGAATGTAGATTGGTGCAACCACTGTGGAAATCAGCATGGAGGTCCTTCATAAAGCTAGGATTAGACATTCCACTTAACCCAGCTACTCCCCTTCTGGGTATTTTCCCAGAAGAATTAAAAATATCATAGCACAGTGATGGATGAACACCCATGTTTATAGCAGCATAATTTGTTATAGCTAAGTCTTGGAAACAGGCCAAATGCCCATCATCTGAGGAACAGATAAAAAAGATGTGGTATTTTTATACAATGGAGTAATCCTCAGCTACAAAAAAAGATAAACTCAAGGCTGTGGGACATAAATGCATGCAAATAGAGACCTTACTCACAAGTGAAATAAATTGGACCCACATGTATAAACATCAAATTATTTCCCTGGTGTAGGCACCTGAAAAAGTAAGTAAAACACACAATGTACAATAGATGATATGAGAGGGAAAGAAATTCCTCAAAGTGAGGAACAACTGGGAAGAGGGAAAGAAGAAAAGAAAGATGTGAGGCAAAACCTATCTATCATCCATCTATCCATCATCTCTCTCTCTCTCTCTCTCTCTCTCTCTCTCTCTCTCCATATATATATATATATATATATATATATATATATATACATGAGAATTGCTGCGATAACTGTACTGTGGATGTCTGATGGTATATTGAAAGGAACAGTTAATGTTTAAAATTTTTTATATTCTGACCAATTTTGCATGTTTGTATCTGGTAATCTGAGAAACTGATTTGAAGGCTACAATATGCAATGGAACAACCACTCGTGAAATTGTATCATCTTGTCTAGTGAAACTCTGTATTATCTCTAATGTTTTATCTAATATTAAGTTTTATTATTCTCTTTAATTGTTTGAACAACCTTCGATTCTTACATCTGGTAATCTGAGCAATGTAGTTGAAGGTAACAATTTGTAATATAACCACTGTTAATTCCTATCATTTTGTTTTGAAACTTGTATCATTTTAATGTGCATGCTTTGTTCTGTTTGTGTTTGTACTGTTGGTACGCTGTGATTGTTCTTTTTTCTTTTATTGCTCTCTTTAAAATTAAAAAAACAAAGCAAAATATTTTTTCTTATTTCCACTTCCACTTTTACTATTGTTTCAAACTGATGTTATCGTCAGCTTAAAGCTATAGCTTAGAGATAAAAAACTAGTATGTTAATCTACTAGGTTATGTATTATTTTTAAAACACCAATCAAGAGCTCAATAGACGTTTTCAGTATTTTATACTGCAAAAATTGCCTGAAATTGTGAGAGAAAGCATTAATAAACAAAAAGTAACCTTGAAATCTGCTGTTTAATTTTTGTCAGATATATTTATCATACTTTTCCATATCCTCAAGATTTTATTACATATACAGTTTGATCTAAATGTATGAATGTATAGTAAGTGTTTAAATAAAAGACCATTACAATAAAAGTAACAATGCCATCAATTCTCCTCACAATACTCCCTTCGCTTCCAACACACTTACCCTATTGCTTCTCCCGCTTTTTGAAGCAGCTGTGAAGTCTGCTTTTATGAGTGTATTTAAGAGGTGTGATAAAAAAGAAGTGTGCATGCTGCTGCTGACCACCTTCCAACAGAAGAGCAGGTTCCTCAGATCATCATGATGTGTTCTCATCCCTCAGACAGACTAGATCATGTGGCCTGCAACTTCCGCTCTTCTCACAGTTAAAATGGCCAATGAAAGATAAGTGTTTTATCCTGATTCAGGATATCTAGGCAGCCACAAAAGCCCAACTGAAGATACCCAGGAGGAAACTTCCAGAACTGCTTCAGAAAGTGGCAAGGATGATGGAACACGTGCTCAACATTAGGGAGAGGATTTTGAAAGAGATCAATGGCAATGTATCCTTTTCTGTAATAATTTTTTAAAAAGTTAAACATTCACCATATCTTTCATCACTCTGTGCAGGTTATTTTCTAACTACTAGTTATGAGTTAAACAAATTGCATAAATTTAGATTGTATAAACTCTATTCAGTACTGGAAAAATGACTAGGTTTAATTTACTGGAGATTTTTATAATAAAGGACTTTTTCCTGTTTTCATAATGAATTCCTTACAAAAGCACAATAAGTTAATTTGTACATTGTCCAGAGAGCACAGAGAATTGTCTTCCTCTCAGTATACTTGGAAGAATTATGTTCCATACAAAAGTGAAGACAATAAAATTAGGAAAAAAAAGCGTTGGTGACTATGAACTGAAAAGAACGCCTGTTCATTCTCATATACTTTCTTGTCTACACAGATGAGATTTATAGGCTGAGGAATGATCCATATGTCTGCTCACTTTCCAGTTTTACAGATTTTTATAATTTTGGATAGGTCAATATGTAAATTATTTATTTTTCTTGTCTTTATTTTGAAGAGAAACTGCTGATGTACTATTAGTAGAGATAGTACTCGTTTGACAGAATTTTAATAGCTAGGAGGTAGGACTGGATTCTAAGAGAAAATTTTAGGAGCAGTGCTCCCAACATTGGGTTCTCATTGCCATTGTCTTGCTGTGACCAGACTGATGACATGATATATTAGGCATGCTGCAAAAAGAACCATGATATTGACATATGGGAGGAATATTCTCAGGGGCTGTCTGTCTCAGTGTAGATTATTTACCCTTAAAGCAAAACACACATGGTCCTGGCCTATGCCTGTTAAGCATTTACTGAATCTAGATGACAAAGGTTACACCCAGTGGGAATAAATTTCTAAACTATGCAGCATGACTATGTATAAGAAACAGATGAAATATTTTATGTAGCCTTAAGTAGAGATTACACAGTGTTCCATACAGTTGTTAATATGTAGTAAACCAGAAAAATAGTCCATTTAAAAGAAAACTATCCTTTTAGAAAGCCATAGCAGAGTTCTTTTAGCTTCCTTTTGAGAAAATTTCTCATATTTATTTATCCTGATTTTGTACATTTTTACCCTGTCGCTGGCCTGTACACTTGGATATCTAGATGGATAAAGCTAGGAGAAAAGGTCTGGTCTCACAGTTTTCTGCCACAGCTCATGGCAGAATTTCCCCATCATGATAGGTGACCCATGTGTCGTATTCTCTCAGTTCACACGATGATGAGTCGCAAGAGCAAAGGGCTTCCCCTATGCTCTGGGCCAATTTCCTGTTTATAGGACAAGAGCAGGCAGAGACATTCCAAGACTCTTGTTTTCATTTCCAAATCCTTTCTTTTAATAGAATCTTCAGAAAGTTCACTGGACATTTTCACTAAAGATACTCTTGTGCTAAAAAGCCCAAGGAAGCACCCACTTTCTGCTGCTGTATTGGTTTTCTTTTCTTAAAGTACACTTGCACTCTTCTTACACTCCTTTATTCTTTAAATAATTGAAATACTTTGCAACAAACACCATGTTGTGTGTTGGACCAAAACCAAATGAATGAGACTAAACTCTTAGTGGTGCAAACAATCTAGAAAATAGAAAAGTGATAGATACATTCACAGTTCTGTGAAAATGCCCATAAAAAAGAAGTACCTAACTGACCATTAAAAGGCAAAAATAAGAAAAGTTGACATTAAGATAACTTGAAGACGAAGACCATTTTACATGAGAAACCAGAAGAAAATGATAGAAGTTTGATATTGTATTATTAAGCTTCTCCTTCGGTTTCCAATTTTGGAAAAATCCAAAGTTTTGGACTTGCATAGAGGACTATAACTACTTTTGAAGAAAATGGATTTATTTCCATTATTTAAAAATAGGATCTCACAATGTATGTCATTGGAGAGAATTAACAAATGTCATGCAATGAAGTGTGATTTAGTGGGAGTAATAATGGAATGGGAGTTAGAAGACTGAAATCTGAGAAATCCTTGAATATATTTTGATTTGTTTGTAGATATATCACTTCAGCAACCTGACCCATAAGTACTATTTTGAACACCAAAATATCCTTTGAAGCCCTTTTCAACTGGACATCATACTTTCTCCAAGGGAGAAATAATTCTCATATGTACTATTTGATCTTGTCCTGCAGAGAACCACGAATTAATTAGAAAGAAACAAGCAAATTTGACAGCAGGTAAACTAGACCCTACTTGAAAACCAGGAGTGCTGAGCTGCTACATAAAATTCAGTAAGTGGGAGAAGAAATTCCATGAAATAAAAATATCTTAATAAGTGAATATCTGGTGGAGACAAAATTTGCTCTTGGTCATGCAACTTTGCTTGTTGCAGGATTGAGAAATGATTACCTACAACTAGAGAAATGTAAAAATCAAATAACACAACCACATGCCCCATATATTTGGGTACCATTATTTTTTTAACCTGTAGAACAGGGATATGAATTAATATTTATGTTATGTTTATTCACTGTTATTCTTGTACTGGTATTTTTAAAAATATGATTTCCGTTAACATTCCCATTATTGTTGAGAAAGCTATTTCCTTTTTCACAGGGAAATTAAGTAATTTTCATATATTTTAACCTATTGGCTACTTGTACAATCACTTGAAATGTAGTTTTGTGCCTCTTAAATCATATTCTTTTTTCCCTAAGCAACATTCCTATTTTATTTTCATGCAGCTTTAATCAGCAAAGGGAGACGAGTGAACAGTTTTTGAAACTCAATTTAAGAACACAATACCAGCATAAAGGCACAGGGATCAATAAAAGCTGCAAACAATGGATAAATCTCACTCAGAGAAACCATCGCATGAGTTCAGATGATCCCATCTAAATTAAGTCCCCCCAACAATAAATTAAATTGACTTTTGGTCAGAGAGCTGAAGTAATTTATGTTAAATGACGAATAATAAGTTTCCACTTAGTCCTCAAACATCCGTTTGAAATCATGTTCGGGGGATTGTGGGGTTTGTTTTGCTCATTTGATCTTGCTGTATGCTAGGAAGGTCTGTAATGAAGATATTTCCTAGATTTAATCAGAAGGGCAGTTTGAAGGCAAGACTTCAACATAAGACTATTTGAACTCTTAATTAGCAGATGGGTCCCTTTGAAGAGAAGCTTGAGGCACCACTGTTTTGTTCTTGAGCAGAAGAGAGATTTCTTCCAGGATTATCTATAATTTACAGGATTTTGAAAGCTGGTTGGATAAACTGAAGTTATTAGCACCTATGGCAAAGAAGAGGGGGTAGTCTGTGTCTTTCCTCCTCTCTTTTTTCTAATCAGGCACCATGCCAATCTAGCAGATGGTCAGAGGTATATACTGAAGGTGATTGTGTATTATGCAGAGAGAATGGTTTCCAGGGCAATGGAAGAAACAGCTTTCCTATGGTTGGAGGCTAGAAATCATTTCTAAAAACACAAACATAGCTACTGTGGCACCTGAGAACACTTTGGAGAATTGAGATCAATACAGCACGTAAGACAGAGGCCTAATGACATTCATGAGTTAAAAGACAAATTTGGTGGTCAGGCCGTATTTGGGAGCAAATGCAGCCACAAATGAGCGCTGCTAAGTCCCGGGGGTGGACAGTGCAAATGCTATTAGCAATTCATGATTCGACACCCGTGCTCTTATATGAGTCGCTATAAACAAAAGTTTACGTTCCTAAAAATGGTACCATATAATAATATGAGAAAAGTGCTGGATGATGATTAATTGGGCTGAATTATTAGTAGGTCTCTCCCCTGCCTAGAGGTTGCCTCTCTGCCCCAGGCTCTAGGTTCCTCACTGTGTTCTGCCCTCAGGTTTCATGTCATCCCACTTCCCTCTGCTTATGGCCCTGATTTTCAGCTATTCTTTAGGGTTTTGCTCTTGGCAGAGCTCTACTGATCTGAGAACCATACGAATCCAAAAGGAGAGAAATAGCTTCAGTGTGTGTATTTTGAAGTCGAACATCTGTAAGTTGCACAAACTCAAGGATGGTAAATGCCTCCATAAAAGGGTACAAATGCAAAATATATTTAGGGAGTTCAGTTTAGTAGGATTTCTGGGAAGAATTTATTTGCTTTCATCTAAACATTTTAGGGAAGCTCAGATATCCTTTTAGGATTTAAGTTTTAAAGCCTGATTGGACTACACGTCAATAAATGCAAATGAATTTTGTAAAACAAGTTTCATGTGAACCAATATATTGCTCAGCTCACAGAGATTGGGTTTAATTGAAGCTGATCTCATTACACTCTAGGGGATGTAGTCAGTGCTTTGACCTACCTAACTTCAGCACTACTATTGAATCTTTTTCTGTATGAGTGTTGATCAGTATTTGTGTGTACACACGTAGACACATTTTTATTATAATGGTTTACGAAAGTGCATATAGTATATAGTATTTCAACATTTACTTCTCAAGAAAATAGTACTTTGTATATAATTGTATATGATGTCAATTTTAAAAATACACACCACTTTTGTCTTCAAAATGTTCAGTTTTGTGAACATTTATAACCGAGGCCTCTAAATTATTTTCAAGCCTATATATTCTTGGCTAAAAAATTATTTTACCTGAAAGAATGAATCTGTGCACTGTGGCCCTTATCATAGCTATAAACAGCATGCTCATATGATGCAACTAGGGCTCGCACTAGAGTTGTAAAAACCTCTAACAAACAAAGAGTTTTAATCATAAGAGTGAAATCAAGCTGAGCAAGCATCACGTATAGTGGCCATAATGCATATGTATGAAGAAATGATGTTATTTTGTCCTTTTAGGAAATA
Source organism: Dinomys branickii (assembly GCA_004027595.1). Taxonomy (NCBI): domain Eukaryota; kingdom Metazoa; phylum Chordata; class Mammalia; order Rodentia; family Dinomyidae; genus Dinomys; species Dinomys branickii. The sequence goes on from PVLD010007773.1 coordinate 56,221, forward strand.
ATAAGGAGATATCCCTCAAAATTGTCATCTTATATCAATCACTTTTATTTGTATCATCTTTAAGAACAGTTTATTGAATATATGAAAGGTTGACAAAAATAATGGAATTTAAACAAAGAGTTGGCAAGGTGTTTAACAATTATTTTTGCTTCATTTGTTGGACTTTACTATGCTTGGGACTTACCAGTAAAAAACAAACGACCAAAAAACAAAAACAAAACACGAAAGCAGATGCATATGTCCAAAATAACAACAATATAAAAGTTGTTTTTACTATTTTGAATTTAATAAATTATTAAAAGTATTTCATTTTTTATGATGGTTATCATTTTCAGGCTTTTTCCAAGGAGCTTCATGATTCTTCTTATTAAGAATGGTTTACTTCATCTGTATATAAAATTAATAGCTATACATTTCTAGTAGCCCGGAATAAAAACAAAAATTCTTGTATGTATTGCATTGTCAAACATAAGGAGCCTCCAAAGGAAATTGTCAAAGAGAGTGTCTTAGCATGATTCCAAACACAGACAATTGTGAGATTCAGTCAAATTTGGTAATGTGCAGTGAAGCCCACAGACAGGACTGCATTCACCTTAACAGGTGAATCCAGTGTACAGCTTGCATATCTTAGATTCAGTTTACTAGACCTACTCACGTTAAGCTTCTATGTTTAAGTATGTGTATTATTCAAACACCAAGAAATAAAAAGACAGGGTGACAGTCAAAAAGTGAAGATGGACTGTCTATAACTAGGAATGTGCATCTGCTCCATTCATAAATAGAACTAAGACTCTGTTTTTAGGTCAACTACTGCTTTATAGACCAAAACTTGGTGACTGCTAAGAGCTAGAGTTCACACAGACTTGGCAAATCAAGTACATTATCTTCAGTTGAAAGCATGAATTATTGTAATAAACAAAGTCTGACCTTAGTTTAAATAAATGGACACTCTTTGCTGAGTAAGCAATTTTAAAGAGCAAATTGCCCTATAAATTTGCTGATGTTCTCCATCTTTATACATCTCCACTGACTTACACTGGAAAAAAACCCAGTGAATTCAGAGTAGACAATCATTATTTTTCCTAATAGTATGATATATCTGGAATTATATACCTGAAATGTATTATCTTTAGCACACTTGAAGTCTGCTACAAATTTACTCAAAAACAAAGAACATACAAACCTATGTACATATAAATATGAATTTATACATATATGCAAATTATTCCAGTAAAATTACATTTAATAAAAAGGAGGATAAGGTTTCTCTTGACTTTTCTATCATCAAAACAAATTTTTCATTTATCTAAAGAATTTATCTTCAATTAAAGACAATAAAGGACATGAAAGAAGAAAATTGCTGCTGGATTTAATTTTGCAAACATTATATATGGGCAGGGATTCAAGATGGTTGGAAGCCCGAGGTGATGTGAGCAGGTTGACTGTCGCCTGAACATTCTACGGAAGCACATTTGAATCATCTGGGGGCGACTGGGAAACAAAAATGCTCAGGTTTGACTTGTATCCCTGGGGATTCCTATTTGTCAGGTGGAAAAAGGTCCTGGATATTGAAGTCTGGACAAGGATGTATTCTTTGAAAAGAAGAGTAAAAGCCCTGTAAGTCCAACCTCACAATTTTGCATAATTCTGGATTATTTTTTGAGGCATTCTGAATATTTGCACAGCCAAGTTAAAAGGCGTGGTCAAATTATTACATGAATGTCCAAATAGAAAATTATTATAGTAAAAGATATGTGGTCATTAACCACCCTCAAAATTCTCCTCCCCAGTTCAATGTACTTATCGCATTGCTCTTGCAATGTTCTGAAGCAGCTCAGGAACTTCTCTTTCATGAAAGTTTTGTAGGACGTATGATAAAATAATATGGTAGAAGCTGCAGCCAAGTGCCATCTAAAGAAAAGGTAGGCTTATGAAAAGCATTATGGCATGTCCTCATCCTCGTCACTCACTGGGCTGTGTTTTGAAGGCAGTTAACGGCAATGTGTTTTTATTGTAATAAATTTTAAAACTTTCACCATTTTTTTTTATCATGCCTCATACGTGACAGATCAGGCAAGTTCAAATGGTTTCAGTTCAGTGCTGATTAAGTTGTGAAGCTGTCTTGATAGGAACCACTTTATATAACAGTAGGGTATTTCTTGAAATAATAATGATATAATAGAACGTAAAGTTTTTTCAACCTGCTATGTTCTGATAAACAAATAATATTGGGGCTGGGGATATAGCTCAGTGGCAAAGTACCTACCTGGCAAGCACAAGGTCCTGAGTTCAATATCTGGTACAAAAAGTGCTCCCAAAGCCAAAAAACAAGTCCACAAAACAAAACAAAAAAACCCCAACATAATATTGGTGCCATGTTATTACAGTAAAATATATGTAGAACTATAAGGCTGTGTAATTTTTCTCTGTTCTTTTACAAGACAGACACCTAAGTTAATGTCTTTGGATTATTTTTCTTTCTAAATTGTTAGTGCTTATTGAATTATTGTTTGTTGAGTACTTAGGCATTGGTCATTGTTCAGTGATAGTTCTGCATTATTGTTCTTTAATTCACATGTATTTATATTAATTAGGTACTATTAATACCCTAGTGAGCTTTAGAGAAGCTATTTAACTCAAAGTCACAGTACGAGAGCGTTAAACTATGTAGACACGTTCATGTTCCTGGTGGGAGAGTACGACAGGCACCCTTACTCGACTTTATTTGAAGGACTCCTACACTGCCATGTCAGTGAGAACAGCCGTTTGTACAAAAGCATATAGAGAGAAGTACAATAAAACAGAGGCATATTGGAAATATGATCTATGAATAGTCACTAGCACTGGGAAAAGGGCAAGTGATTTTGGTAGATTATCAAAAGAAACTTATTTAAATGAAGCAAAACAAAATACCATGTGAAAAATTTAAATGGGTTAAAACTTCGCATATGAAAGGCAGACCTACCAAACTAATAGAAAAAAATAGATTATTTGTGATTAATTTAAAAGCAAAATCATAACAAAAATATAATGGCATGAGCTGCATATAGATAAAAGATTTTTGTTGCACAAGTCATGGAGAAACATAAACAGCAAGGAACTACAGACAAAAGATATTTATAACAGTAAGAATCAACAGATAATTCTGGAGAATTAAAGGAAAGGAGCAATGACTATACACCAAAAATGGACAGTATATCTAATCAAGTAACTTGCAAAAGAGGAATGTTATGGCTTGTGCCTGGATGTATTCCCAAAGTCTCATGTGCTCACAGGGGAGGATTTTGAGAAGTGCTTGTAATAAAATGCGTGATGCTGGGATTAAGTGTGTGATTATTGGATCAAGGTGTGTGAGTACTAAATTAGCCCACTGATAGGTTTGCCATAGCTCTGGGTGTGGATAACGGGAAGGTCTGGGTGCGAGTGCTACCTGTCCTCAGGTTAAATAGCCTGAATAGAATATAAGGAACAGGAAGAGGGCTACTGCTTATTATTTGCTGCTGCTTCACTATTTCCCTGCTTTGCTGCCTTCTACCCACCATGAAGGGTTTCTCCTCTGTGATGCCTTTCTGCCATACCATGGAACCAACTGACTGTGAAGTGAAACCTCTACAAACCGTGAGGTAAAATAATTATGCATTCCTTTAACTTTGGGTGTCAGGTATTTTTTGTCTCAGCAAGGAGAAAAGTAACCAAGACAGGGAATAAAAAATACTCATGCCAACAAAGTGATATCCCAATTTATTAATGATTGATACAGAAAATAAGAACTAAGTGACATAACATGATTGTGCATCTGTTAGGTGACAAATACATAAACTACTGGTGGGATTGTAGAGAGGTGCAGCTATTTAGGTGGGTAAGCGGGCAGTATGGAAAGTCTAGTTAATCTCTAGGTGAAAGAAACAATGGACATTCTCAACTTGTATTTCATATGTAAGTGTTCCCTTATGAGTTTCACCTCTATGGTCAGTAGTGACTGAGAAAGGAAGTATACTCTCTAAATTTCCACTAGTATTGATATTGTTAAAATTTCCACAGTTCAGTGCTGTTTTTCCAAACTTGAACACAAGGATCATGAAAGATGGAAGTCCAAGCCTTAGTACCATATTTGCACAGTGAAAAGAGTTCATGCTGTAGCCACATGCAATTAGTCTGAAAGATGCCAATCCATTTTAGCACGGTGTTGGTTAGGACCACCAACTGGTATTTTCGGAGCTCCTACTGAGTGCCTAGCTTGGAGAAACAGCTTTTTCATAGGATGGTTTGCACCTGTCATTTGTGGGAGAGTCTTTAGAGGTCTTAACTGGAATTTCCATTCCTACTCATTTTGCTTCAGTTAAACTTGAAGTAAGGTAGTGTATATATGCAAAGTCCTTGATTATCATGGAAAAGCTAATACATTTAGTATGTTACCCATTACTGTTGAGATACCTGGAATCCTTTCTTATAAGTAAAGCAACTGAAAATGCTGTTTAACAACAACTTCCTTTAAAAAACTTTTTTCTATTTTAGAAAATAATTTGTTCTGAGGCTGAAAAGATATTATCTTAATTTAGCTATTAAGAATTTTCAAACAGCCCATGAATCAGAGATTTACCATATTTTCCATTTATGAGCTCCCTATGGGATACATAAAGCTGCATATTTTTATTAGAGTCTACTAGGATAGTTCATTTTAATTATTGTGTGTCATATTCTCAGTTTCATTATCAACATTTTCAATGAATATCAATTGTCAAATAGTTTTTCTTCAGTACATGACATTGCCTGAGAAAGACAATTCTATTTTGATAGTATGGGCTCTGATCGACAAAAAGAACCAGATTCTGATTACTGTTTTACTCATGTATTATATAAACTTAAATCAGCAATTGACTGTGTCTAGTGTATTCATTAGCTTAAGAATGAATTATTTTGTGAACAATAAAGTCTTAAGAGAGCACTACATCCTAAATTTTAAATTTTAATTAGTCTACATTTAATTTAAAACTGGTGTCAATGCCATAGTATATTATTAAAATGTTCATCATATTCAAAGCAGAAAAATACAAGAAATATACATAAATATTTTTAAAAAATCAAAGTAATTGAACATAGAGTAGCAGAATTGATATATACTTGGTAATACAAGCAGGAAATGTATAAGTAATTATTCTCATATTCCTCACCTAATTGTCCAAAGCAGTGTGAATATTGTAAAAGGAATATAGATACTAACAAAATTACAGCTATCAATGTATCTCTCTCACATTTTTACTAACATCTAGTCTCTCCACTGAAAGGATCACTTTTTAAGATGTCTCAACTACTTCATTAATCTGAAGCCAATACAAAGCATATTACTTGTAAATTAAAATTATAAATACTATCACATATATAGAATTTTGTACAAGAATATTTTTCCATGAAAATGCTGTGCAAGAATCCCTTACACCTTTAAAACTCAAAACTACAGAAAAGCATTTTAGAGGTAGCTGAATTAAAAATTGAGGACAAAAAATCCATACATCTGACAAAATGGGTTTTGTATTTAGATAAGTTTTACACTTTTTTTTGCAATATTGGCATTATATGTGAGCAATGGACTTCATATTCTGTTAACTTACAATGTTTTAACAGATAAATTGTGTTAAAGAATTATGCTGAATTAATTGTGGGCATTAGGAAATTCAGCAAAATAAAATATACCTTTCAGAACACTGTTGCTTTATCTAAGTTATATTTCTACTTTCTTGATTTCACTGAAACTCTACAGTTGCCTATTTTTGATGTGTGAATTTTCACATATACTTTGGTCATAATGATTGTAGGAAATAATTTGGACTATGTTAGTATTAAAATGTTCCATGTCAATGATCTTATTTTATGCTTTTATTTTCTGAATAACTTATATTGGGAATGATTACTTATGTAATCGGTGAAATTTTTAATGCAATGCAATTTTTAGAAATTAGTCAATATTCTTTGACAGCTTAGGTAAACAAATCTTATTAATTGACATATTTCTAGCGCTCTGCAAAACTTTAAATCATTAGTTTTTTCTAATATCATTCAGCTGAAGTGAGTTGAGATACTGTTAAAATCAAAGAATAAAATTTTGCCTTGAACTTAACAAATACCAAGTTGTACGAATTGCAGTGGAATACATGTCCTCAGTCTAAAAATCAATGTAACTTATTACTGATAAAATAATCAAGTGATTCCTTACTAGATGTCACACTGTTAGTTCAGTACCCAAAATGTACCATAGGATTTCCTGTTTTGTCTTGAATTAATTGATTTGACAATTGCCTGCAAAACAAGTTAAGTGCCTATACTATGACATTAAAAGTTGTCGACTTTGAGTAATGATTTCTTTTTTCTTTTTTGATACACAAAATGCATCCATATAAATGGCTGGCTTATGTGAGAAGGCGGAAGCAATGGGAAAGTAATAGGTACTTGTAGAAGAAATGTGTCTTTGTAATTGAACGATGGCGTCATTATTTTTTCTCAGCATTTTACTTGCTCACCTATTTGCTCACTTTCAGGCAACAAAACCAAAATCTTAATGTACATCCAATTGCATTCTTCAAAGTGAATACTTTCATATTAATACCTCCGTTTGCATAAAGGTCTAAAGAAATTCATTGAATTAAAATAAAGTGGTAGTAGCAGAATCTGGCTCCTGAACTTCCATTCTTTCATCTTCAGTTTAAAGGCAGCCATTATCTAATTACTGAGTAGAATGCTGTATTTTTCTTTGCACTTCTATTGTTAGGAGAAACTTAAGAGAAGTAGGTACAGGAGAAATAAATTAGAGCTACAAGGAGCTAATAGGCATTAAAGGCTGGATGAATCAAATGCACTACCTCTGCTTATTTGAGAGCGATGTCTTGATGAAATTATAGAGTGAATAGTTTGACAGATTATCTTCAGAATGGTTGCACTAATGAGGCTTTTAGTTGCAAACCCCTATTCTAGAAATGGTAATACAGTTCTGTACAGTTCTTTGTGAAAGGATTTTGTGTGTCTCCGCCAGTTCTTTTTAAAACTGAAAACATTTTAAACTGCATTTGAAAGGCGACAACTAGCATATTTACTTATAAAGACTGTAATGCTGTACAGATTCAGAAGTACTGAATGATGTAGTCTTTTATGGAATTTTTCAAACTCATATGGCTAAGGTATACCATAATGTGCATCTCATTTTTAAACAGAAAAATCAGTTGCAGGCATTTGTTTCTGGATTAGACTGTAAAAGAATAAGGTCATATTTGACCATTGAAATCTCAACATGTCTGGACATAGTAATGAGATTTAGATGTTGACAGAAGTCCTTTTGATCTAGTTTTATTTTAATAAACCTGTGTCGATTCAGAGGATATTTTAGCTTCAGTTACATACTGACTTTAAAGATGAGCTGATAGAGTAAAACATATGACTTGGAACCTGATAGAGCTGCAATAATTCTTAAGAATGATTGTTGATTTCTTAAAACTATAATGTCATGTTATTAAACAAATGCAGAAATCCATACAAAATAATAGAAATTATGTATCACATAAACAATTATTAATTTTCCAGATTTATATTAAAGGCTTTTAGTACAAAAATTATATATTTTAATGTAGTGTGTATTTAAATAACAAAAATTCTATTATTGCTATAGCTTGCCCCCAATCCTTTTAACTTCTACTTCCCCAGACAAAGGTAGCACCCTGAAGTTGGTATAAATCATGCATGGTTTCATAATTTTACTGTGCATGCTTTCCTTATCATGCATAACTTTAAATTGTTGTATTTAGGAAACTGACATCTTTATTATGAATTTTTTAAAACTTTAGTAAACAGAATAGTAGTACAGTTGAGCTTGACTAAGCTGCTGCTGAGATTTCAATCTTTAAAATTGATCTGAGGGAAATAAAAAGCCCTCTATGTAACAGTTGTTATGAAGTGTTCCATTTTTTTTCACGACCTTTGTTTCCCACTTGTATAATCATTTATACTGAAATTCATTAGTTGGTTCATGAGAAGAAGAACTAGAGGCTATATAAGTAGCTATGGGTTAATTGGATAACGGTGGTCATTTGAAAGCTTATACATGCTGACTTTGCAATTATTAATAATACATGAGGCTTACTAGCAATAACTCCTTTCTTGGTGTGGGAAATAACCGAGAAAAGGGTCCATATCCCTTGGATGTAACTGTTTTCAAAACACTGAGACTAGGGGCTTCTAATACACCAAGAATAGGGGCTAACAACCTTGGATATAGTGTATAATATTAGGAAAATTGCTTTAATTGCTCTCTCAGCTTCCTGATGTACAAAATGGAGGTAATGAAAACTCCTTTGCTAAGGTGTTGTCAGGATTACATGAGAGGATACCAATTAATCCGTGTTAATAAGATATGATATATAAATGATTAGAGTTAATATGAATTGGACATATTTTTAGCTTTCAGAAAGAATAAATTAGTTACTAGTACATTGACTAACTTTGAAACTTTAGACAGTGAATTTTTATTTGTATCATGTATTTTAAAATGCAGTATTTTGAGTGAGAAAGACATGATGACATTTCTGATGAAATATTTCAGTTAACTTACCCTGAGTTATTTTCAATAGGTCTAATTTATCTTCTTCCAGTGACTTCTAAGTGCCCAATTGATTATATTAATCTCTTTCTTTTGAAATTTATTTGAGCTTAAATCAAACAAAAATTATACATGTTAGAGGAACAGTATATGATGTTTGGCATGGTAAATATGGTTTAATGTTTAAGTCAGGTTAAAGTATCTATTTTCTAAAAAATTCACTCTATATTTTGGTGAAGACTTTCAGATTCTCTTCTTCCAGCTTTTCCAAATACATAGTACATAACTGTTATCATTGCTTATTTCCTATAATAATATCTGTAGTCATTTCTGGTTGTTGTGACTCTTTCTGAGGACAGTTTTGGGAAGAGTAGCTCACGACAAAGCAGGTGGAGTTATTCACTAGCTTTATTTGAAGTGAATAACTTCTGAATGAAATTTGATAATGAAGCAGACCTGGCAGGGACCTGGCAGAGCCACCTTGTATTCTCTCTTATCACTTGTAATGCACCAAACCAGGCAAGGCTTTAGCAGACTGACAGGTTTGCGCAATAGACTAGTGTGAGATTACTAAACCAAACAAAGTCTATACGGATGAGCTGCTGACTTCTGGTGCTCTCAGATTATTTACAGAAATGATTCACCTAAGTTTCAAGCGCTTGGCTCAGGGACAATCAGAAACACAGAGCATCTCTTTTGTCTTATAGGACTATTACAGTTGAAAATGTGACAAAATCAATTCAACACTGCTAGATTAGGGGGTGGTATTTGTATATTGTTGTATGGATGTCTATAGTATTGATGGGGGAATTATGTAGGACCCTGGAAGCTGAAAAAAAAATCACGTGTTAGGGTACAGATAAATCTAAGCACCTGTGTCTGTTCATCCTCCAAACCCTCTGAGTCTCCCTTACCAGACAAACAGCCCTCTCTTCCCATTGTGAGAAGGTGGACCTGCCTTCCTGGAGACTTGGAGGTCATGTGCTACAATAGTCAGTTACTTCACACTCTGCTTTGGAGCTCTTCATGACTTTTAGGACAAAGATGGAATTTAATTCCCAATATGTCAAAACCATGACACACAACCCAGGAAGAGAAGCCTTACTAAACTTTGGTAATTAAATTAACAGATATCTGGATAATATCAATGAAATATTATTCAAAATGTGCTAGTCCAGAAAAGAAGAAAAATGATCTTAAAGTAGCTAAATTAATGTGACTGCCTTCAACACCAATTTGTAGTTAAGGAATAGTTACAGTGGGTGGAAATGTTGCTAACTGCATTTTTGTATCAACTGAAACTTAAATTCAAATGATGTTTACAGTAAATAAAGTTCAGATGCCAGAAATTATTTAGCATTAAAAAGGAGAGAGAGAGAGCAATTCCTGTGATTACAGAGCATGTGACATGTGGCGAGTTTAGATTAAGGTGTTTCTATGTGTAAAATAATGCAATAAAAGGAAGTATCTCAATCATAACTTTTACACTGAATACTTGTTGAAACTATATCTTGACTACATTGGGTCAAACAAAATATAAATTTTGAAAATAATTTTATTTATTTATCTTAACTCTATTTAAAATATGCCTACTAGAAAATTACACGTGGCATTATATTTCCACTGAGCAGTTATGATGTAGAAGATCCAACCATTTGAGTGAAACTGTCATTTGTGACATTCTTACCCATCCTCAAAGTCTGTCCTTTTAGGGCCTGGGCAGAATTCCTGTAACAAAACAGTTGGGAATGCTAGCACTCCAGAGGAGTACTCTAGTACTTTTGGTAAAGACTGTAGAGTTATTTCTGGGTAGTCTAGGGATGCATTTAGGAAGGACTGTTCCTGGAATCAGTTACACCGATTTCAGTGTGTGTGATAGGATCGTGGTCAAGGCTGGTGTGACCAGTTAAGTCAGAGACAAAGTGAACATGGTTTTGATTATAGTCAATAACCTTCCAAGGATATTTATCAGTGATACATGTTCACAACTCTGTAGGACTGAAGTAGCTGTCATTTACCACAATCCAATTAAAAAGAAATGGAGTGTGGGGAATAAAGTGAGGCCTGGCTTCACTCATGTGCAGAAAAGTCACAGTTCTTCAGGCAGCTGGCAGATTATAAGCTTTCACCTGACACATGGCTTGGAGGTGTCCTGTATCTAAAGGAAGGGAATGGTAATTTTGAAAAAAGACAATGTAGTATTACCATATTTGTGTACTATAATTTGAAGAAAGAGCAACACAAGCTATTGATACTGGTTATACTTAGAGATACACATAACTACTGTATTTATCTTAACTACATCTGTTAACGTGTCTGAAAAGTCTATTTTATGATCATTTTGCAAAGTGTGCATGTGTGTATGTGTGTGTGTGTTTGTGTGTGTTGAACCAGGGCCTTTTCACTGAACTAAAGCTCCAACCCTATTTAAATTTTTTTTTTTAACTTTTAGATGAGTTATTGTGAAGAGCTAAGTTGTTTAAACTGGGCTTGAACCTGTGGTTGTCTTGCCTCAGCCTCTCAGAGTCCTGGGATTAGAAGAATTTGCCATATCCACCCATCTTCTTCACAGTTCTGGAAGTTTTATCAAATCAGCAATTTATGGAAAAATACTTAGTTTCTCTGACCTGTTTTTTTTTTTTTTTTTTTTTTTTTCAATACTAGGGATTGAACTCAGGACATTGTGCTTGCCAGGCAGGCGGTTATTCCACTGAGCTATATCCCCAGCCCCTCTGACCTGGTTTTTATAAGTAGGATGTCCTTAGAACTTCCACTCTATACTAAATAAAAACAAAAAGCCATACATTATCTCTGTGAAAACCTGAGCCAATTAGTGTTAATATAAAAGACTGAAATATACAGTGAATATTTTTGCCCAGCTCACATTAAACCCACACCTGTGCTCTCTTGGCAGACTTATGGCACAGAGAATGAAAATGATCTGATGGCTGACTACAAATTCAGGTGAAGATTTAAACACTAAAGACTTCTTTAGATACTATCTTTCTCCCAGAGAAAAATCAGCTGAGACTTTGACCCATTAAATGTAGCTCCTGTTCTAGAAAATGCCTTCTTAAGAGTAAATGTAAAATCCTAGAGTAATTTATCTTCCGTCCAAGAAGCACAGTTGTATATACTCACTCTTTTATCTATGGTCCTCACAACTCTTTTCCGTCTTTAACCTCCTGAGGTCCTGATCATTTCTCTTCTCCAAAACCATCACCTTGATCCACCTGATTGATGAAATCATGCTCACAGACCTTAGTGACCCATAAGCAGCTGGTTCTGGCCACACTTTTTAAGGGCATAAGCATTTCAGAAAAGAGAGGAAATCTTCACAGTCTTTAGAGCTCTGTGTCCTGTTGCTGTGAACTGTGGGGAGCCCAGTCATGTCAGGGTATTTTCTCGCACGTGAGGGATGGCAGCCACACCTTGACTCGCATTTTATGGCAAAATCTTTGGATTTTAGAGGAAACATATATCACACATGGGTGGACTGCTTCTTTCTTTTTTTAGTACCTGATCCATAACACTATCGCTTTTGAGTGTGACTCAAACCCAAAGAAGGCTGTTTTATTGATGCAGCATAGTGGACATGCTTCTTGGCTGTGTGGGATATATTTGGGATCTACATGTCAGGAAATGTTGTTGTGGCAGGATATAGCATGGTGCTTCTGGAAAATTTTGATAGCAGAATCAAAATTCTCTAAATCAGGAGAATCCTGGTTCCTACGGATTTAGAGAAAAGCAAGGACCTTTCTTGGGAAATTATCTCCTTTGGAAATCCTACTCTGTTGCAGCTTGCAATTAGAAATGATTGAAAATTCAATGATGGAGAGCCAGTTCCCACCAGAGAATGCAACCACAAGCACCTGGGTGATGTTTGATCCTTCAGTACATAAAGTTAGGTATGCATAGAAGCATGACAACTTCAAGCAGAAATGGAAATATGAATAAGATCAGGCTCAGTTAGATCCTGAAATTATAAACATGTTGCATAAGGACAATCCAAAATAAGACCTTACTATGGGAAGAACATTGAAAGGTACCACTGTAACCCTACTTTAACTGAAAGATCTACATTGATTTGGTTAGAGTGTTGGATGGTTGAGATTTTATAAAAGAGAATTTTGAAGAATATACCCAAGGAAAATCTGTCTAATAGAGATGAGATGGATCTTCTGATGGGACGCCAAGAGTATGGGTTGTAGTGTCCTGGGTGAGCACTTATGCATGACTTTGCTTTGTACAGGAGGCTTTTAGTAAAGAGGTGACATACAAGTTAGATGTCATTCAGTTTCTTCCTCCACCACCCCACTGCTTACAGAACTAGTTCATGAATAATGTGTCTAGGGTAGTAAGGATACAGGTATGGGGTTTATATACAATTACTTTGAAGATGGAATGGCCACTAATACTGCCGAGAAGCCAATCTACCCATAATACAGGGTAATAATGTTATCAACATGGTACAATAGATCACCTTGTCTCTCCAGGCAACTTGGGTAATTATATTGATCTTTTTTCATGACAGGGTAGAGAGAAGTGATTTGCATCCTCACTAGAATAGATGCTCCATGAGTGGAAGTTCTTTCCTACCCACTATGCTTTTGCACCACTTCTGTGCTTATTAAATTCCTTGCTCTATATCAGGCTATTAACTACAATGTTATATCTGAACAAAAATTATTTTTTGCATCCAGGAGTGGACAAAAGGATGGCATATACGCAGCTACATCACTGGAATGATCAACTGAATATTCAGTTATGCCACAATCTAGGTGTTGTATGAGATTAAATTTCTTTCCTCCAAGAAGTGGAAAATGTGGGGAGCCCGTGACAAATGTCTTTCTTTGTACATTCTTAGTCTAGTACTGAGCAGTGTTGCAAATAAATCCCATTCTTCCTCCTCTGAGAGCTATGGTAGGATTGTACTTCTTTATCCTGTTGAATTTAGGGTGAAAATGTGGTGGTTTTATTTAGATAAATAAAAGGACAACTTTTAAGATCAACTCATGATATTCTTGCTGCTGTGGTGATGGAAGTCTGCGTCAAGAAGGTGCATCTCTTAGGCTGGGGAATTGGACTGACTGTGCTGAACACAGTCACACTATGAGGAGAAGCCTAGATGAAAAATACTTTTCTGTTGTGTTTTCTTGTTACTTGTTACCAGAGTATAAACTATTGCAGTCTCACAAGTAGTTGTAGTACCAACTTGTGTCTGATTCAATGGTTTCTTTGCAGCAGAGTTGACACAGACATAGTTCTGATAATTTTTCAGCTTTAAAGATTTTAAACTTTGCATTTAGCTTTTATTCCAATATGCTACTATAAATGCAGGAGCCTAATACTTAAAACAGACCAGTGGAGGTGGGGAATTATCTAATGTTTATATGTTGGAAGGGTGGTAAAGATATATTTTAGACATTACAAATCAAATTATAAACTTCTTTGGTACACAAAAAGTATAGGTAAAGTTCAATTTTTTCCTAGTTCCAGATTCTTTTGACTGGGGCCAGGGATATAGCTCAGTGGCACAAGTGCCTGCCTGTCAAGCACAAGGGCCTGAGTTCAATTCCTGGTACCAAAAAAAAAAAAAAAATTGAAAACCAGATTCTTTTGACCTGCAAGAATATTACTAGAATATCATTAATTCCTTCTTATTACTTGAATGTTTACTTATCCAAAACTTTAAAAAATTTTATGATCAACTAAAGCTTTCACATGGATTTGGTAAATCTCTCATGGAATATATGTGCTTTTCAGAAAATTAAATGTTCTTAGATATATTATATTTTCATGTTTGTAAAACAACATATGCATTTTCAGTGCTCAATAAACAATGTGCTTTTTAAAGAAGATCCTTTATAAAATCATTGATCATTATGTACCCAATCTCTTTGGGCTGTGTCTGGCCCAATAAAGTGTTGATTTGAAATCCCATTTCACTTGTTCTTGTGACTGTTAAATATTCTGTGAATATTCTGTGAACTGTTAAATAATCCCTAATATTTATGCCATGCTTGGTTAAACAGGAAATGGGCCACTTCACTATAAATAATGCACAAGTCCACTTTAATAACACACCACAGTGTCACCTTTGCATTTATTGATTAGTAAGCATGAAACTGAACTATTTTAAAACCTTATATGGCTTTATAGTATGGTATGCAGAGATAATAAGAAGAAAGGGAATCAATATGTTTTTTCCTGAAACTGTGTATTAACAGTTTTTGAGTCATTTAAGTAAATCATTTATACAACTTAGATAAAAATGATATACCATATAAGCAGCAACTATTATAAGAGATTATCATTTGTTGACTGGCTCATTGATAGAAACATAAATTCATCTGTACAACATGAGATCTATGGATTCTAGGATGAGTCAGTTTGTAGTAATGGCCCCAAATGATTTGAGTACCCGTGCAGGTGCTATGCTGACAGATTAGCTTGCAGTGGAAATTATGCATTTTAGTATCCAAAAGAGGTGGATGAATATGAATTTTAGTGACATGGTGATATTTTTAAAAATTATTTCATGTTTTCAAAAATATTTTCCAGAACTGCAAATTCCTTTTTGAAGAAAAAATATATGTTAAATGATTTGAGGGGAAAGTTTCACATGCATCTCTATGAAGTGAAGCAACATGGAATAAAAATATGATAAGAATATGTAATTTACATAGATATTTTGAAATACAGTAGAAAAAGTCTCCACAAACACTGCCTGCTATATTTGCTTGCTAACTTTCATGTGAAATTGTCTTGTGACTAACTCACATCAATGACTCACTTGATTTTTTTTGTATATTTTTTGTTGCATAATAAGTATGTTTTGTTTCTTGGAATGTTCTTGCTGTTGTATCCACAGTTACTAAATTCTGGATGTCCTAAACTATATACAATTTACATTAACTGTGTAAAGTGTTTCTGCACAGACAGGCCATCTCATTTCCCTCTTAGCACATTTTTTCTAATATAAAGATCCTACCAACTCTTAGTACAAGGAGTTCACACTCACATACATGCTCATGTACACATCTGTAGGGAGCTTTAAGTAATATTTTGAAATACTCAACTTAGAGTCAACTGAGATTTCTTCATAATGATTACCAAGCAGTCACAACATTCTCTCTATTTTTTCTTATACTTTCCACTGGGGGTATTAATGAGTAAAATACAATCAAGATTCAAAATAGAGGCACAAGTCACAGGTTTAACTTATGGAGTAGAAAAGAGGTTCTTGAATAATCAAGAATTTATTGAAACAAAATGTATAAGATTGTTAAATAGTTACAGTCTCAGAAATGAGATTATTCAGAAGACTATCTTCTAGTTACTCTATAATGGGTTACACAGCTTTAATTAGTTCTTTTGTAGAAATAAAGATGGCTTTATAAGCTTATTACCTCACATTAATTCATCAAATGATATGTTTGACATCAGAAAACTGAATGCTGATTAACCCAAGGGAAAAAATAAATAAAAATTTAAATGGACCATTTAGTCTTAAATATGTTATTATTTAAATTCTTTTAATTGAATGCTCAACATGATTCATGCATTAGTTATACATAGTTTTTAGGAAATTCACAAAAGACAAATGGTAAACCCTCTTAGTGTACCTAAACAATAATTTTCTTTAGTCTTCCTGAGCACAAGGGAGAACTAAGACAAATTGGGTTATGATGATACCTCAGAAAGAAAACCACCTGAAATTTTTTCTTTATAAATAGGAACTATTTTGATATGTATAGATTGATAGCATTTACATCTCTTTTCTAGCAAAGTTTCTGGAAAATTATCATAGTAACTTGTTTACCTTCTCCTCCCAATAAGCTTTAATTTGTTGACCTTTCAATTTCTATGCTTATGTTAAATGATAAAGAAAAACAAGAATGGAATATATACAGAGGTGGGAGAAGTTGTTCATAAAGTATTATTAATTTTAGTATATATTCCAAATACTTAGAACCCAAAATTGCAATACATTTGGAGGAGAGTAACAGTTCTAGGAAGACAGGATGCTCTAATACATGAGTTTATTATTTTATAGGTGAGTGAATATGTCTACTGAATAACCCTTTAACACGGTCGTCTGTACTACTGTACTGACATGGAGGTCTCCATTATTTCTCACTCCAACTACACCACAAAACACACACATGCACCCTATCCACAGCCCCAAATCTAGCAAAAGCTACAGAGAAGTATGCTAACGAGAGCTAATGAAATGGGTATATTAAATAGCTGTTATTATACAAGATCACAGCTTTCTTTATGCTTACCTATAGTTTCAGTCAAATAACTCAAAGTTAGATCTTTAGCTTATGCCATTATATTAAAACTATACTTAGAGATTCTGCAATAAACATCGGCACATTTCAGGCTGATCTTTCTTAGACTCATATATAAATTATTTCTAATAATTCATTTATTATTTTTAGGATGATGAACACAAGAATCTTTTTCAGAAGGGGTTAGAGGATAAGATAAATATGTCAGACAAACAAAATCCGGGGATTTGAGTGGATAATTATGAGTTGCATCATTTTTGTTAAGCGTTTGCTTTCTGTTACTTGTAAGACAACCAGTGAATCAAAAAAAGAGTATAGTTCATTTTGCAACTAAATTACTTTCAAGTGGTCTCATTTCTTTCTCATAGCAATTTACTCAAACGTTTAATCACTCCAAACTTTATCATTCTACATATAACATTAAAGATTCATATTGACAAACTTCCTTTATATTAAAAATATACAGCAAGAATCCGTGTAGTGCTCATATCAGAATTTCTGCGCTTACTTTTACAGTACGACTGCCCAGCTACAGAATAAAATCTGGAAAATGAGAACAAGAAATGGTTGTGGTTGTTAACTGGAAGCAGGGATGGTAGATAATTTTACACAGGTGGTTGATGATGGATGGAGGCGGCAGTGTCTCAGGAGAAAGTTAGTGTTGGGGAGAGAAGCACTCTACCTGTGTAGCCCAGCGAATTGTCATCGTTATCAGAGGTGGGGATGGGCGTCCCGGTGTCCTTGCTCCCCCTCTCTGGGTCTTCAGGGTCTGTCGGAAACAACACCAGAGCTGCTGATGGGGTCACAGTAGTAAGAGCAGTTGCCATTTCGATCACAGCATGTTCAGACACAAGTAAATCCACACGTGACAGGAAAACACACAAGGACAGGACACAGTACACTTCATCCCTGCCCCTCCTGCGGCACACTGAGCCCGGGAAAGGTCTCCGCATCGTGGTTTACAGTCTCCACTTCTTCCCCTTAATTTCCCTAATTCTCTGCTCTGCCTGCACCTTTGCTGCACTTCAAAGCGGGCCGAGGGCTCCGACTGCCCTCTGCGAGGCCGCGGCAGGACTGAGGCAGCATATGGGAGGGAGAGGGCAGGGTGGCTGAATGCTAGCATTGCTAATTTCCTACCTTATTGTTAATCAAAGCTATTGACTGTGATCACTCCCATCATCGCTTCATCTCCTGGCAATTACAGACTCCAGGGACTGTAAGGGACCACATCTAAGGGGGGAGGGTCGGGGAAAAATAGGGTCTTATCAAACAAGAGGGAGGACAATACAAATATCCCACCTTCCCGAGAAACAGCAAAGAAAGTAGTGCAACAGTACCTTTTAGAAGACAATTTCCCAATTCAAAGGACCAAGAAATATTTACCACAATGAATGTGTGAATAAAACAACACCTCAGGATGTTTTGCTTAGGATTTTTAAAAGCATTCCACATGGCTTGAGATTCTATGTTACAGTCATCCATGTAAGTCTTTTCATTTATTTACTCCTCTCAAATAAATATACTTCTTTTAGGCTGTTCAAATTTTACATACACATTTTTCTACATAGAATTTTAGAGATGAGGCTAAGCACAGCACTCAGGTTCCACAATTGGAAAGCTGAGGCTTGGTGTGAGCACTTACACAAAAGCTCAGGGGCACTGCGGAATTCTGTTCGTGCTCAGTCACTGTGTGTCATAGCCGTGTGTGTATGTGTGTGTGTGTGTGTGTTAAATGTAAATACGGACAGTGTCTTGGTGCTGAGATGACACAGACACAAAAAATCAAGTTTGCGCTTCTTACATCAAGTAGCGTGGAGTCCTACATAGGTGATTCAAAATGTAATGTTCTGTGGCGTTTATCACCTTACACAGCATCACCAGAGGATTCTCGGTCTGAAGAGTAAAGAAATCCAGCTGTTTTCACAGGAAGAAAGTGTATCACTTATGAATGAGGTAGAGTTCACGCAGGAAATGCTTCTCTCTAGGAACACCGTAGGCTGCCTTAATTTGTGTCTTTGCTTGTTTTTAGCCAGGTCAACACATTTTGTCTCAAACACAGCTCTGGAAGCATCACTTAGGAATTTTTTTGAAAGGAGCAGAAAGTCTAACATGAATGTGATTGTGGTTTCCACCTGCAGCATGTTTATCCACTTTAATCTCTCTGTCTTCCCTCTTGCTTACCACAAGGGCCATATAATGAACTTGATGTGGCTAAGGTGGAGAAAAGGAGTGCAGGGTTTGCATCTTGCAGACAAAAGGGGAAAATAATGCCTCTCCTTGCTGTATTCATTCTTGCCTTTGTAGTGATGGCTTTGTCCTGTTTAGGTTTAGGCTCCAAACTGACTTTGGCAGTGGCAAAGCAGTGAAAGTTTTGACTTTCTCTCCCTCTAGCTCACTGAATTATTGCATGCATCAGTTGTTTAGGTCAGAGTCATTAGACAGAGTAGGAAGCAAGCTTTTTGTGTGTAATTTGAGGCAAGTATTAGTTACAATAGTCAGTCACATACTAAGGAACTTTGTCCATGAGGACAACCCAATAAAAGAGGTTGGCAGGAAGAGATAAATAGGCATTACTTGTTCAAATATATTAAAAGGCTTTTAAAGAAGAGGACAACCCCTAACTCTTTGCAGCCTCTAAGTCTTCACTTTAAAAAAATGAACCGTGTGAAGGTCATTTTATTTTTGTGAATTATTTCTAGAACAGTGGTAAACTTTCAAAGTAAGTCCTGCTTTCAGTGGGTGAAAGCAGGGTTTATTTAATACAGGCAGACAGACTTCTAATCACTGTTAGAAACACAATAAAAATTCATCAAGATCCATGATATGAACTAACTTTGATTGGTTTCAGAGTATTAGAAGTACTTGGGTTCATGTTTGGACACCTTTTTAAATTGGATCTTTCCTGAGAATGTGGGTATTGGTATTAAAGAAAGAGAGATGAAGGAAGTGGGTTCGCTATCATTTGATATGAGATGCTTAAATCTATTTAAGGTTTTGCACCTGACTGTAACTTATCCTAAATGGTCCATAAATGTGTTCCCTTGTTTCCCCCACCAGTCTTCAGGGCCCTTTTTAGGCTCAGAAAAGAATAGACTTTGCATTAATCAATGAATTTTACCGTATCTATAAAGCACAGTCCAGCTAGTGCGGCCTTTAATTAATCAAATGTAGGACCTAAAGGAAGCAAAAGATCCCGTCTTTACTAACTGTACTATTTTGTTTTTCTTTTTCCTTCTTCTTGTCAAAATATAACAATGACAGGAGATGTCTACTAATCACAATATAGGTTAGCAGGAAGAATAATTAAGTCCAAAAAATATTTACTTAAATTTTTTGTTAAACACTATTGATTATTCAAGCCATGACCTAGCAGAAAATGAGGGGAGAGATTTTCCTGATTTACCATATTTGAAGACTGCTCTTGCATCCTACCTCTGATTTAGCTTCATTGGGCCTGAACTGAAGTAGGTTCAGCTCAGTTGATAACACGTCACCATTCTATATACAAAGGCCTTAGCAATAGAAATGTAGGCTTTTATGGGTCAGTTGTCCTCAATGACTGCAAATTCCTCAGGGTCAGGTACTCTTCATTTATACACCTACCCAGCTTACAGTGACCTTGATATAATCAGTGAATGAACAAAGAGACAGCGACCAAGAAGGTACCTTTTGCTGGAGTTTTAGGTTCTAAATCTGAACCAACTGGAAATTACAAAAATTGCTTTTTGTTTACACTAGTATCATACTGCAGGGAAAAAAACAAATTGGTATAAATGAACTCAAATGTAGTGGGTGCTTTATCTCTCCATAAAGATAAATAAGACATTTTGTAAACATAAAAAGGAATTCTTAGATCATAAAAATCATAGGCATGAAAGGATAGAAATATGTCAGAAGAAAAGTGGGCATAGTGTTGCATGCCTGTAATCTCATCACTTGTGAGACTAATGCAACATGATTACTTTGAATTTTAAGGCAGCATAGGTTATGTACTGAGTTCAAGGCCAGCCTGAACTATGTAGCAAGACCTTGTCTGAAAAAGAAAAACAAAACAGGAATATGTCAAATAGACCACACATAGTCTTCCATCAGATACACAGATTATTATGGAGCTAGTGACCACTTGACTGCACTGCTTTCTGCTTTTCAAAATAGCCAATTCTAATTTTAAAATTAAATTTTACTTTGGTTAAGTCTTGTTTATGTTTGGTTAAATAAAATCCTGCTTGTCTTCTATTTCTTTAGCCATTATGTCTAATTTGAAGCTGTGGGGGCATGCAGACCTAAGACATCATTTAAAGACAGCATGTTTCACTAAAGAGAGTTCTTACATGCTTGTGTCTCACAGGGCCCTCAAACTTCACCCTTTCCTTTCTAGAGTCAGTTCTGTAGATATCTTCATCTGGGCTGATGGTTCAGGGTTGTTTTTTTTTTTTTTTAATGAGATGATGCAACTTCCACATTGCTCAATTGGACACTCTACCAGCAGCCTAATCTTATCTCCACTGCCAATTAAACTGTGCGTGAACTCCGAGGCGTCTCCCTCACGGCAGTTGCACTCATAGTTGCCTCTTCCCTGATAACTTCCGGCTATTTCCTGTTTGTGTAACACGTTTTTCACAAATGTAAAAAATGTTTTACAGTTCCATGAAATATTGGTATCTAAAAGCTAAACTGTGCCCTGTAGGCTTAATGTTTATAAAGATTTTACTACAAAATGTTGAATATCTGCATTCTGTGTCAAGATATCAGCTATTAAAAAGATTTTGCTGTGTAGCTATTTATTTTTTAGAAGGGTAGTTGTATGCCATGCTTCAACTTATGATATATAGGATTATATATGCATATATTACATATAAGTGGCTTTACAATATGTATTATTTATATTATATATAAGATATTTAATATATAAGAGTGGGCTATCATGTAATGGTCTGTCATAGATTTGGTATTGCAAAAACTAAAATGGAATTAAGAACTGTATTTTCTTCTACAATGGAATTATGTCTTCAAGTAAACTTTATTTTAAAACATAACTTGTTAAATGTTTTGGTTTTTATATTGTTTCTTTTTCATTTGGCAGGAAATTGTATATGTTGTTCACGTACAATGTAATGTTTTGAAATACACATATGTTTTGCAACCTCTCTCTACAGCTAATTCAAATATGTACCACCTTGCACATTCAATATTTCTTGTGATGCCATGGTTGCAGTCTAAACTCAGAGAGGATCAAGAATGCATACATTGTTGCTAACTGCAGTCACCAGTTTGATAGTAGATCTTTTGAACTAATTTCTCTCTTTTTTTTAATTTTAAAGACAAAAGAATGGAGACATGTGAGCCAGAATAAGCCACAAACAATACCAAAAATACAAAACCATACAGAATATAGTAGGGAATTAGCACTGGACATTGTACTACACAATGTTATCTTCACATTAGTTAACACACAAACATTGAAGGATATACCAAATTATAGAGAAGATAGTAGGGAATTAGCACTGGATGCTGTATTATATAAAGTTATCTTCACTTCTGTTAATACAAAAACGATTGAGGAAATACAGAATTATAGAGAACATAGAAGGGAATTAGCTCTGGATGCCGTCCTACATAATGTTACCTTCACATTTGTTACTCAGTTACACAGATGATGGCCCATTTGATCATTCAGTTTTCTCCTCCCTCGTCTCCATTGCCCTACCGCTCAATCAGTCATCTTTCCTGTGATAATAACTGTATTCCTGGGTTTATCTATACCCCTGGACTCTCGCCTTGGGAAGAGATATAGCTGCCTCAGACAATACTATAACATACATGGGTGTATACAAATTGCCATGGTTGGAGGTGGAAAAGCACCTGTGCTCACAGTAGACTGCCTGGTTCCGCCCCGTCGCCGTGCTATGGGTGGGGGCAGGTCCAGTCTGTGGGGCGCCCTCAGCAGGGCCCACAGCGGAGCAGCCGCACGACACGCGCCCCTGTCAGGGCGCCCTCAGTGACCCGTTCGGCTCTGTCCCGTTGCCTCGATGCTGGAGGCCCTTTCTTGTCCTCCTCCCTCCTCCTGATCTCCAGTATTACCATTCCCCACCCCTTGAAGCTGGGCATTGGACGAACTTACGATGCTTGGTATAAGGGCTTGAAATCTCCCCAGCCTGTTCTCACTTGTTAGTTCAGGGTATGAACTGAGTTTAAAGATTAGTTCTAGAATAGAGTTGGAGGATTTTCTTGGGTCTGCTGTATAGAGTATGTTGTTGTTTTTCAAACTCCCAGTCTGCTGCTTTTCATCTAATTTGTTGCTATAGGTTCATATGTGCAAGCTGTAAGGAGACCCTCTTGGTGCTCACATTAATACTTTGGGGTGAGTCCTGAAGACCATGGATTCATCCCATTGTTTCCAGGAACAGGCGGTGCTTGCTCAAGCAGCCGAGACTCAAGGTGCTTCCAGAGAGAGTTCAGGGTGGGCGCTGAGTTCCGGCAACTCAGCTCATGCTTCCTGGCTGATGTTGGAGTGGGAACTCTGCTCTCCTCTGGCTGAGTCAGGAGACCTCCATGAGCGTGGGTCTCTGAAGCTGAAGCTGCAAATGCCAGAACGAGGGCATGGGCCAAGGGTGTGTTTGGAGCGGTGACTTTTTCCTTCTCCTTTCCCTCTGACTGCGCCATGGTGGATCTCCAATCCTTTCCTTCAGAAGAGGTTTGCTTAGTCTTTCCGAGGGCTTCAATTCCCATTTGAGATCCTTCCTGAGTTCAGGATACCCACCTCGTTCCTTTCTTTCCTTCACATGTTGCTATATTCCTATATTCCTTTGTCTGAGTGGCATTCCTCCAGGAGGTTCTCTCTCTGCTGCCTACCTGGTCGCCATCTTGAAGTCCTCTTGTAAAATCTATTTAGTTATTTGTTTCTTTCTAATGAACTGACCATTACATTTATAAAGTTCTGAAATGGCCAACAGACCATAGAAAGATACCACTTTAGGCTACTGCTTGAAACCAACAGCTTCAGAAAGGCACTGGCCTTGATTCAGGGCCACTGAACTTATTTCTCTTATAGAATTGAAAATTTGTGTGTTCTGACTGGCAACTCCTCAACATAAATCTATTAGATGAAAAAGGGTTGGGGTGCTGCATATTAGAAAGTGACAGATATCAGCTAGCCCAGACATGGTTTTCTAGCTTCAAAGGTGAAATGTACTCATGCAAGCACTGCTTTAACTTAATAATTGAACTTAATATCACCAATAGTGGGTAAGTAAGAGCAGCAAGACAATTATTTGATTGAGTGTACAGTATCATTTTTGAAGCCTTCCTTAAATAATTCAATGAAGGCTTAAGACCCAGTGTAAAGTTTACAGAAATAATGTCTTTAGATTTTTAGAATGCACACATAAAATAATGAAGGGGCCAAATATCCTTATGTTTCTAAATTGGTTTTCAATTATCTTACATCTTTTACATAACCTTTGCCCTATTAATTTGGTTTTCAACTTGTATGTATGGTAATAAATTTTATAAGCTCTTATAAGATAAATGTGGCTGATGCTACAAAATTAAAAGGTATTGGGGGAGCATGCAGTCCATAAACCATCTCCCCACATGAGTATAATCACGACGTCCTGGGAGCATGCTAATAACAGCCAAAAAATCACTTTTAAGTGGCTGAGAAAAATAATGCAGGTGTGGAATTATAGAAACGATCATCATGTGTTATGTAAAACATTCAAAAAAAGTTTAACAGGTGGTAGATGAAGACTGTGTTGTGTAACCCATGCTCTATAATGTGTGTGGCAGAAATTTATGTAGGGATGCTTTTCTTTCATCGGTGATATAGTTAAAATACTTTTTAGTACAGAAACTCATATGCAGACTAGCATTTATAAACACTAGGACACATAGATTGACCACTGGACTGTAGTGACCAGTATTGCATCTTGGGACAGCAAGGCCTATAAGAAAAACCTTTAGTTTGAATGCAAAGGTTTATTTATTTTAGAGTTTTGGTTGGTTTTGCAATCCATAGCTCATAACATTAGGATTTTAAAACTTATCCTTCCTTTCTGTCATATTGTTATGTATTTATTAAACAGAAAACTCTTGTTTTTGCCCTCCTGCAAAGTGTAAAGCTGATTTCTTTATAGATTTGTGTTATCACTGTGCAGAGCTTTGGCATTAATTGACATTTTGAAGATGACCATTAATAAAAGATTAGGGAAAAGCAAATGAATATAAACTACTATCAATATGAGAATTGTGTTCTACAAATTGGATCAATTCTCATTGATTCTTTTCTACTAATCAAGAGGAATGCAGGGAATAGGTCCTTCAAATGGAGTACTGAGAACATTTAATTAGAAACCAAGGAGATGAGTTATGAAATTAAGTACAAAAACTATGTGAAGCTTTAAATCTTTAAAGAATTCTACAAGATCAAATTAAAATTAAGTCCCAAAATGAATAACAGATACCGTGAAATAGGAAGAAAATACTGAAATGGGAAGGGAAGAGGGGTGGGGGAGGGGAAAGGAAAAACAGTGAGAGGAAAGGAAAAACCCTAAACAAAGCTTCTGCAGATAAGGAGGGAGGAGGAATTGAGGGGATGGTAGAAGAACGAGGAAAGAAAAGGAACAAGTTATATCACATACAGGTACAAATTCCCTATAATGAATGCGATCACTATGTACACCTAAAATGCACCAATAAAAATCACTTTCTTTGACAAAGAAGAAAAAAAATTAAATTCAAACTCTTGCTTTAGGCAGGTCTGGTTAGAATTATTATCAAAAGGGTTTGTCTCATTCTTCTGAAGTGCGAATAAGGATATAGATAGTTACGTTATAGAGAGAAGAAAAAAATAACATCAGTACACTGCTTTCATGTGGTACCTGCTTACAGGTTTTCAGAGAAAACGACAGATTCAAACATTCACTTACAGTGACTGACAGACTTTTGCAGAACTTAGTAGCTACAGGACAGTAACTACAATAAATATGGCTTTTCAAATTTGTGCTAATAAATGTTGAGTAAATGTTTTTAAAGCTGTAATATGGCAACAGAACACAATGCTACAAATATCTCTAGTTCTGATATTGTAAGAAAAACCAAGGTTGCTTACTTGTTTCTTTCAAAGATAGAAGAACAGTGGTTATAATGAGCCATGCAGATAGGGACTGTTAAAGCAAGGCATTTAAATAAGGTAAGTCCTAAATGAAAATTGACATAAGATATGTATTTTCACAAAAAATTGAACAATACGGTAGTTCTTCAGTCAACTCAGGGAGGGACTGTTACTTGGCTGAATTAAGATAATAGAATAAGTAATTTTAAACTGAGACTTGAACCATCAGTGTTGTAGTATAGAAAAATCACAGGTTTCGTGCAATGATCTCAAACTTCACGATACTGCTTTTCCTTGTTTTCTGGTTGAGGTGATGAGGTAACTGAATGAGTCAAACATGAGTTTATTCTCTTTCTCTGTTTGATCAATATCGTATCTGGTAATCTCAGCCGCTTTATTGAAGATCCCAATATGTAATATAACAGCCACTGCTAATTCCTATCATCTTGTTTTGAAATCCTGTATCATTTATATTGATTTGTGTCGCTTTGTTTTTGCCTTTGCTGCTGTTATTTAGTTATTGCTTTCTTTCCTCTTTAAAATAAAAGGAAAACATAAAGGACAAGAAGTAGCAGATGCCCTGACTGTAACCATAAATTATATTTTGTGATTTCTAAATTTATTTCATATAATGCGTGGGCATCTCCATCTATGTGTTCCTGCATGACGTTTATACTCTGGTCATGCTCATGTCCCTTGTCACCATCCTCATGATTCTCATCCGTGGCCCCAGTTTTGAATTGGTAGAACTAATGCTCAGAGAAGTTCTTTCACCTCAATTATGCAACTAGTAATTAAGGGGTTTGAAATTTGATTCCAAACGATTTGTGACTCTGAGGCGCTGCTCTTACTGCTGTATCCCATGGCTGCTTCAGTCATCAATCTAGGTCTTGGACCTAGATGGAATTTCAATACCATATACACAGTGGGACACTAGGCCAGTGATTCTTTTCCAGTCACTGAGCAATAAAATTGGGTAATTTCACAAATCTATTTCTCAGCTCTGTTAAGAATATCACCAGGGCTTTTTCACTGTGTTTCCTTTTATAGGCAAGGTGGGTAGCTGTGCTTAAGCAAAATGTATACAATAAAATAGTATTAAAATGGGGTTGCAAGGAATAGGATTTTGTATATAGTACTTTAAAATATTTTTATTTGGGGATTAACTACTCACTAAATAAAATGAAGGCAAATTCAGATTCTTTTTTGACAACTATTGTTAAACAATTATCCTTCAATGGCAGAGACACATCTTTTAGCACAAACCAATGAACTTTTAAAACAGGGACATGTCTTACCTTCGTATGCCTACCTCGAGCCCAGTGTTTAAGACCAACATGATCGATTCATACCTTGCTCCTTTCTTTTTGGTACTGTGAATTGAACTCAGGACCTTGAGCTTGTCAGGCAGGAGCTGTGCTGCTGAGCTATACCCCTTGCCCCTCATAGTATGTTCTTGAATGACTGGAAGAATCACCAGCATATGATTTTGCCACAGTCAGAAGTTTAAGATGGGTTTAACCTTTCTCAGTGACTGGATATCAATTATTTTCTTATTGGTATATTGGTATTTACTCTTCTCACTAAAACATCATGATTACCATGATTCTAATTGATAATTGCATGATGGTAAATAGTATTTCTAACAGAGCATTGATTTTCTCCTCTCAGACTCTCAAATACAAATTCTAAGAAATATAATCTTCCTCAGCACAACTCCAGTGAGTGTTTGACTGTACTTTTCCTATTTGCATGTTACAGGAGGATAACTGACAAATTGGACATGAAAGAAAGTGCAATTAAAAGTGATCCTATGCAAAGTGAGACAATTTTTTACATAAAGTATTTAAATATTTCCAGGTGTGTAAATTGTATTTACCTATATGTAGATTCTATAAATTTTTTGATTTAAATATATGTATTTTAAATACATGGATGCTTTTCTCTGAGAAGCTGTCTTTGAAACGGAAGTGCTGTAAATTTGAAATTCATATGTTTTTGTTAATATATATTCTATTTTTTGAATTTCCAAAAAGAACCCCTCCAAAATGGCAGGGTACATGAAATTCCCAGGTATACTTTTGTTGGAATTAATTTTGGGGTACATCTAGCTATACCAAACTGATGAAATCTGATTAAATAGTAAACGTCTAACACATTTTTAGACAAAAACATGAATAACAAAGAAGTATAAGTGTAACTACACTTCTGCTAACACGGAGTGCATGAGTGAAATGTTGCAACGTGTTAATGGATATAGGCTGTGACTCAGAAAAATACAGATGCCTTGGTAGAAGCTTTTAACTCATTTAAATTCAACTTTATTTGACAAAACAAGGTAGAGTGTCTTCTGCAAGGAAATCATCCTATTGAGGCGGAAATTCTCATAACTTTCAAGCCATTTGTTTCCAGATCTCTTAGAGAAAACGCAAAGAAAACAGAGCCCTAATGTACTTGGAAGAATTATTCCTCAGCATGACAACATATTATTTTGTTTTTAATGTCTGAACAGTGTAAGAACGTCATGAAGGCTTGCATGGAGATAGTCAGTGGTGACTATCCCTCTTAATAACTAGAAACTAAGCCAGTTGTTTAGTTGAGTTCTGCATGTATTCAAGATCCTCAGATTAAATCTCCACTAACATTAGCTGTGACAGATACGTTGGTGGGATGGAACTCAATGTGCCCAGATGTGCTGCCTTGAGTTTTATCTGTTAGAGAGCTAATTTCCGGTCCATTTTACTAGTGTTTCTGGCTCTGTCCGTCTGCTGACTTCTTTGTTCTGCTCCCCACCCACTCTGCCCGGTATTCAAGGGCCTTTCTCTTACTGTGCTCAGCATCTGCTACCCCTCCGCTCCCTTCCAGTCAGAGCATGAGGTGACTTCAGCGTGGGCTAATTAAGTGGCCTTGAAGTTAGTTAACAGGTGGTGTCCCAGCTGCCCTCACAGTGTGAACAAACACTTTGTGCATTTTAAGGGGTACACATGGCACAGTAGTCATATCTAAATTAACTGTGTGTTTCCTTTATACCAGTAAAATGATGATGAGAAATGAAAAAGAAACTGGGTCTTTTTTTTGTGGAGGTAGAAATCTGGGGTTCAAGCTTGAGAATTACATCTATGATTCTGAATAAAAATGAAATAACCTTGTAATTTAACCGGTGCTCTTTGCTCTTCATATGCTATGTAAATTTATTACCATTTCCCTCAAGTGTGCTCATAAACAAATTTCCAGCCAGTCACATCTACTAGTTACCTAGTTCAATGATATTCAGGTAAGAGCTAATGGTTTCTTAATTCAATCGAAATGCCATATTACTTACTTAGCCCTTTGGAATTACCACAAGAAAATATACATTTTATTTAGGTAATCATATAAGTAATGTTTAGGAGTCATTAGCTAAACCTCTGTTTTTGAGCAAATTACTATTCGTTAATTTACTGGTTTGGCTGCTTCCTCTATAAAAAATGAAGTCCCGCCTGTTTCACAGGAGTGTTCTGTAAGTACGGTCTTAGCATATTCAGTGATATTTTAAACATCTTGTCATATTCTTCCTAAGGATTTATAAAGATCTTATCATAGTCCTGAACATCCAGGAGGAAGCCAATTATTGATATTTGCTATTATAATAAGGTATATTAGAATCATTTTTAAAACCATCACTTCATAATTTTAAAATTTCCAAATATCTGCGTCCTGACATGAGAAAAGATGCACTTGGCCTCTATTTTAGTGCACCTGCTTGGAACTTATATGGGAGGAAAAAAGTGAGTAATTTATCCGTTAAAATTTAAGAACAAAATGGATTTTGAAGTTTTCATTTAGCCATGTTTCCTTTCTAAAATGAAACCGAGTGTTTCTTCTCATTTCAGGAGGCAGATATTCAAGGATTATTTTTTAAATTATGAAATGGTTATTTTAAAAGTGACTGTAATTCGCATGAATTATAACAGTGAATAGTATTTACTGACTTCCTCCTGGATGTCCACATCTGAGTCCCTTGAGGGACTACCTGGCAGAGTACCCCAGGACGTGCTGCCCCTCTAGGAGCAGGCCACCCTTGGAGGGACAACTTGAACTGCAGAATTTAGTTTGCCTAGCTGCCTGATTGCTCTGTGCTCACCAAAATGAATTCGCTCTATCTTATTTCTGGAGAAAAGAGATTGAAAGAGACTAAGCAACTTCGTTGAAGATAACAGTATATAATGTGGCAACCATTGTGAATTCCTATCAATTTGTTTTGAGGTCATGCATCTTTTTTTTGTTGCTTGTGTTGTTTTTGTTTCTGTCTTAATGTTGTTGTTTTGTAAGGTTTTTTCTCTTTAAAATAAAAAAGAAAAATGAGAGAATTCTCCATTATTGGGAGAAAAAAGTTTCCTTTTCCCCTAAGTAACATTTCAGGATCTGTCCCTCTCTGCTGTTTGTCTCCTATGGAGAAACGGGAGCAATGCTCGTCATGTTTTTGGGAGGTGACACAGTCTGAAGACTCCTGCAGGAGGTCAGGCCCCAGGTCACCTCATAATGTGCGCTGCTCCTCACCTGTCCTCTCTGCGGTTTTCCTCGGGTCATCAGAGTGGTGGCTGCCCTGGCTGCAGTCCAGGTGCTGCCGTTAAGGCCATCTCTTACAGCGGCATATACTCCACTGCTAAAGGGACACATTTCCTCAGTAGTCTCTTCATTGTCTGCTTTTTCTAACCACACTCACGGTTTTGCCCTCTTCACTCTAATTGTGCTTTTGATTATTGAGGTCATTTTGTGCCTTCAGCTTTCCTAAAGGTCACAGGGATTAGCTGTGTCCTATTGAGGACCAGAAAGAGGCTGAGTCTGGGTGTGCGGCAATAGAGATGGCCCAAGAGGTCTCCGGAAGTGAATTCTGAGTTGACCAAATCAGCGTGCATTTGATTCCTTGCCCTTTACTGTTCCCGTGTACTTAGTCCATGGCCACTGGGCATTTCTGTTTTATGACATCCAACTGCCTCTAAAAGCATGTTCCATTTTCTTGTTAATTCAGTCTGATTAATTAAATGTGTAGGTTACATATACACATGATGACATAGATGCTGTTGTTTCTAATTGTATGATATGTATGTGCTATATTTGTTTTCCTCTTCATTGTATTTATTTCTATTCTGCTGATTCTCAGACAATACTTTTGCATGTGGAAAGCTACAGGTGCTTCTTCTCACAAGTACTTTAACAGTGAGATCATATATCTCACAAATGCTTTTCTGAAAGAGGATATCTTGTTATAACTTAACGGTAATTTGTGAAAGCAAAGAAAAAAATAGCTATATTTAAAGGATTTGAATTAAATACATGTGTGCATAAGGATGGGTAAAGATGCTTAAAAAGTAAACACACCCACAAACCCTAAATACCTTCAAAGACATTAGGCTGTTCTTATGAATATATTCACATTCAATGCAATTTTCTAGGTAGCAGTGCTCTTGGATTATGAGGTTTATTACTGATGGTCACCAATTTCAAATGCAAGCAGGAACAGTTTTTAGTAGATTTTCTTCCTTCTAAGAGTCAGGTGAGAAATGATTATGTAGTGTGATTAGCTGTTTGGCTCAGAAAAAACAAATTGGATGAACAATGGTTTATTTATCACAGAATATGGGCCTCATAAGTAGGGAGCATTTCTAAAACCATGCTGGACACTCAAATGAGAAGCTAGTGTACCAATTAATTTCTTTTTCTTGGTTGAGAACTAATAATACACTGATTTATACTGGTAAAAATATGCTCACTGGTCTGTGCAATATCACTTCATCACACGTCCAGCTCAATTTTTAAGCTCTGTTTAGAATAGAGACAGCCTGGGTGACTAGCAAATGTAAAATTTTATTTCTGATGATGCAGTTCCTGTGTGGATATTTTTGGTCAGCCCATGAGTGCTAAATGGCTTCAAAGCTTAACATAGTAGCTAATACTGTTTTCAATGGACTTTTGAGACCACCTCTTAACAGAGGTCTGAATTTTTAAAGAAAGATATTTTTCTACGAAGTGGGAAAAGGAAATAGAGTTTATAGATAAAGAATAAAAATCTGTTGAGTTCTAAAAATTGCCAGAATTATGATAACTATACTGAATATTTTAGGCAAATACTATAGAAATCACAGAAAAATATTTTAACTCTATGGCTGAAGAAAATTAATAGCTATAAA
Source organism: Dinomys branickii (assembly GCA_004027595.1). Taxonomy (NCBI): domain Eukaryota; kingdom Metazoa; phylum Chordata; class Mammalia; order Rodentia; family Dinomyidae; genus Dinomys; species Dinomys branickii. The sequence goes on from PVLD010007773.1 coordinate 88,384, forward strand.
TCACAGTAATCTGTAATATTTGGCATTTTAAAGTGTCTCAAGGCTTCAACATAAACTTTCAAATCATAGTCAGGGTCAGAAATTGGTTAAGGATTGACAAGGGAGATCCGGGGAAGATGGCGACCAGGTGAGCAGCAAGGGAGCGAACCTCCTTGATAAACACCACCAGCTCGAGACAGACTTGGCGAGCGTGAATGCCGGGACCTCGGCTGGGAAGTTTAAACTGGGCGTATTTCTCTGAGATGCCGGGGGAGATGTGGTAGGGCGGACCAGGCTGCCGGGGCGAGACTCCCGACAGAGATCGGCTCTCTGGCGGCGGCAACGCCCAGCGGTCTCACGTTTCCTGCGCATCGGGCGGGCCGCGCAGAAAGCCCCAAAGGATAGACTGGCACCTTGGAACCTTCATGCCTGCAGGGACTCCAATAACTGGTGAGATATCGGCGCTCGCGACCAGATCACCGAGTGGGGGAGGAGATCCATCCCTATACCTGCA